>PVLD010019665.1:0-35866 GCA_004027595.1 Dinomys branickii
TCTGGGACTTTCCCACGTCTCGCCCCGGCAGCCTGGTCCGCCCTACCACATCTCCCCCGGCATCTCAGAGAAATACGCCCAGTTTAAACTTCCCAGCCGAGGTCCCGGCATTCACGCTCGCCAAGTCTGTCTCGAGCTGGTGGTGTTTATTAAGGAGGTTCGCTCCCTTGCTGCTCACCTGGTCGCCATCTTCCCCAGAACTATAAATTCAATTTCTTTACTGGCTTCAGGTTGCTTTTTTTAAAATTTCTTTTTAAGACAGCTTGATAATGTGTGCTGTTTAGGTTCTAGTCAGTACGTTTCAGATGTCTAATTTTATGGCATATACTCCCATTTACATTAATTTCTGCAATAGCAGTAATAATGACACCTCCTTCATGCCTGATTTTTAAAATTTGGTCCTCCTCTCATTCTGGGTTAGTCTAGCACAAGATTCATCAATTTTGTTGGCCTTTTCAAAAAGTCAGTGTTTGCTCTACTGACTTCTCTATTGTTTGTCAACTTTGACGTAGATTTTGCTTTGATTTTCATTGTTAGGTTGCTCAAGAAAACTTGTAATACTTTTTTTCAGAAGTGGAAATTGTGGGTATTTACTTGTTATTTTTTTCTTTTCTAGAATTGACATTTAGAAAGCTATGAATTTTCTCCTCAGAACTGTATTAACTGCATTTATAAATATTCATGTTTTGTGAATTCATTTGTGTTTAGTCCACAATATTTTCTAAATTTCCTAGTGATTTATTTTTGGACCTGTTATGTATTTCCAAGTTGCTGTTTAATTTACAGATATTCTAAAGTTTTCATAAATTTCTTCTCTTTCTAAATTAATTTTATTGTGCAAAGAAATATTCTCAATTTGTATGTTAAAATAGCATATTTTAAAGTTAGGAATCTGTGTAGTTGAAATTAATATATAAGGTTCACTATAAATATGGTGAATGGTTAAATAAAAACCTTAGAAAATATATTAAAGGTACATTGCCATCAATCCTCCTCAGCAGACCCTCCTCACTTTGAATACAGCTATCCCAATGTTCCTGCCACTATTTTGAAGTTGTTGAAGTTCTCTTTCATGAGTGTCTTTTCATGACTGCCTTTGTGTCCTCAGTCCCATCAAAGAGTTTATGGCCATTTCTGTCAAATAAAAATGTGGGGTGTCCTCTTCATCCATATCATCTATCAGATCTGGCATTGTGTGACTTCTTACTCTTCCTTATATTTGAAACGATCAAGAAAAATAAATGTTTTCATCAATTCAGGACATCAAAGCAGCCACAGTGTTATAAATAAAAACCCTTGGGAAATAGAACTTCCAGAGCTCCTTCAGAAAGTGGGATGAACAGTGGGTTAAATGTGTTCAAAGTGGCTGGGGGCATATTTTGAGGAATTAATGGCTTTATGTATTTTATTGTACCTATTTTAAAAAATAAATATTTATCATTGTTTATTATTAAACCTTGCATATTTTGCTATAAGTAGGGTTTTGACAAATGTCAGTTAAGAGAAGTTGTTTAATAATCCTGCACAAATCTCAATTCTTTGTTGGAGTTATTTTTCTCAAAACTGTGAGAAAGTATCAGACACCCAAAGTTATAAGAGGAAGTTTTTTGTTTGTTTCTTTGTTTTTTAGCTCACAGTTTTTGGAAGTTTCAGTCTGTAGTTGCCTAGGTCCAAGGCAGGGATTTATGCAGAAGGGCATTGCAGATGAGAAACAGTCCATGGTGTGGCAAGGCAAGCAAAAGGCAGCAAGAAGCAGGCAACAGCAGCAGAAACCTTCTTTCAATCCTTTTGTATTCCATCCAGCATGTAAGCCCATTGCTTAATGCATACCACCCACACCCAGTGTGGAGCTTGTATGTTCTACCCCTGTAATCCCAGCATCATACCCTTAATATATAGTCACACACTGTAGATCCTAATACCTTCAAAACTCTGCATCTATGACCACATGAGGCTTTGCAGGAACATCCAGATATAAGACATAAGTCTTACTAGTGATTTCATGTCTACTATTCATTGACTTCAGTGTTGACATCTTCAGCTATGAGTTCAATTATGAAATCTGAGGAAAAAACCAGTGTTATCAAATTCTTTTTTTACTATAGATTTTTTTTCACATACTTTCATTTATAAAAGTCATTGAAAATACACTGATTAGTTGTCAAGAAAGTAAGAAATGCATCAAGGACAAGTTTTAAGTTTGGAATGGAAATTTTTGGAAGTAATTAGGCACTAATAGTAAACTTAGACTTGAGTGAATCTTTGAAACCCTGATATCCATGAATCCCCATTTTCATATGTCTGTAGGGTACAGGATACCAGAAATAACATCTAAAGCTAACCTAAAGTGGAAAGTCTAATTAAGGATCACAACATGAAGCTTGGAGTTTAAAGATCTACATAGTCAGTTTGGGTAAATTAGGACTAAACCTGTTACCCAGATTGAACTGAAAATAAATTTTTATTTAAGAGTAGAGAAAAATAATGTTCTCTGAGCCCTTTTAATGCTAATTTCAAATGGATCTGTGACTCACGTTCATGCTGCTTGTATGCCTAAAATTTTTAACTAGAAAATGGTCTCTAAATATTCTGTGAGTTGACCATAATATCAAGTATCTTTAAGGAGCAAAGATGAATTTTCTCTGGAAGACTAAAACTGCACACTAGGTACCAAAGAATTACCTCAGATCTAGTTCCAGGATGAGGAGTAGCTCAGTATCAAATATGAAGTCCACAATGATTCAAGGTCAATGAGTGTAAACCAGTAGAAAAGGCTCATAGGATATACTGAAAAAAATTTCAGACATTGGATTGTACATGATATTATAAGTATGTTTGATGTACTTCAAGAACTAAAAAAGAGAAATTTAAAAAAAAAGGACTAAGAAACTATTTTTTAAGAAAGAAATGGAAATAAAAAGTTAATAGAAACAAAAAATGATACTTGAACAGAACCAGTCAATAGTTGGTTAAATTGTTTATGCAACACAGACAGTAATAGGTAACTAAAATTTGAAGAAATTACATAAAATGTATCACAGCAGCACAGTGAGGAGGCAAATGAAATATTTAAAAGCATGGATCATAGAATGAGATAGCTTGATGAATGTCTAATGAAAGATTATCATGGAAATTCATGTTTAAAAACATAACAGAACCTCTGAGTGAATTGCTGTCTGGTTAGTGGAGATAAATAAAGCAAGAAAGTGATGGTGGGAAACACTGCACAAATCCAAGAAATTAGAGGGTGTTTAGAAATATATTCTTAAAACTGTCTTCATGTGTGTGAGAAAAAGCCAAATCATTCCTTAGAAACAAATCAATATCTTTTTTACTTTCAAAGTTAATTTGAAAATTCATAAATTAAACTCATAATTAATTTAAAAATCATGATTGTAGAATTTTAAAAATTGAAACCAAAATAAATATAAAGCAAAATAAATAACAAAATTCAAACTAGTGAAGCATATGTATTTTAGTAGCTACAAAAAGCTAAATGTTATTGAAAAAGAATACTGAAAGCACATATGGAAAAGCAATGGTAAGATCAATAAAAAATGGATATAAATGAATCAGATTCAGAATGAAAGATGTAACACTGTGTATAAATCAGATTTTTGATTACTGGTGCAAATTACCACCTACAATTTAAAGGAGGAGAGGTTTAATTTGGATTCTGGTTTCAGTTCACAAGGCAGGAACTTCTTGGGGGAAGGGATGGCGGAGCAAGGCTCAGTTCATGGGAGTTCCCAAGCAGAGCAAAGGGGCAGCACCAGAGGGAAAGGGGTGAGGAACCAGATGCTGTAGCCAAGCATGACACCAGGGCGGTCCACGTGGTCACACCCCGAACTGTGTGATTCCCAAGCCACTTAAGTGACATAATCACATAGCTTTAACTTTCACAGACTGATTAATGATAATGAAGGAGTTAAAAATCTCTTAGAATATTATCGAAATTTTGATCAACTGTATAAATTTAGAGAAAAAGTGGGTTGATGAACAACCAAAATGCTCATATAGGCATCGATAGAAAGAATTTCTAAATAATTAAAGAAACTTCCTCAGAAACATAGGAATACATCCATACACACTGTTATGGTTTGTATCTAGATGACCAGCCAGAGCCTCCTCTAGTCAGAGTTTGGGGAGGTGGCTGGATCTAGAGTGTGATACTGAGAGTCAGGAAGTGATGCTGTGCTGATTCATGGTGTGATGCTAAAATAAAGGGTGCCCGCTCCTGTGTGTGAGTGCTGTGCTCCCTAAGGGTGGGCAGCCTGAACCGAATATGAAGGTCACAGCGAGGGCAGCTGCTGCTGCTTGTCGCTGCTTCCTTGCAGCTTCCCTGCTCGCCTGCCCTCCTGCCTTCTGCCTGCCATGAGCTGCCCCTCTTTGCAATCCCCCTCTGCCGTGTCACCCTGCCCTGCAGCCCGCTGACTATGGCCCGAAACCTCTACAGGGTTGTGAGCTCAAATAACCCTTTCATCCCTTAACTTTGGGTGCTGGGAATATTGTCTCAGTAATAAGAAAAGGAACTAAGACACATACATCTATACATTCTCAAGAAATAGAGGTTTATGTATAATTTCATACTTCTACAAAATCCTAGAAAGAAATTTAAAAACATATTGACTGATGTTAGAAACTAGCATAAATAATAAAAGAAATTTAGGTGGAAATAATAAAAACTTGAAAAAACTCAGTCCTAAATCACGAACATAGATGTAAAAAAAATCCTAAGTGATGACACTGGCCAATTCTTTCAAAAAATTTAAAAAAGATTTAAAAAACCCCAACCAATCTAGTTGTATTCCAAGAATAAGTTAAAGAATAATTACAAAGTCTGTATAATGAGGAAATCCTTTTATCTAGTTTGTCTGAACTTCTCTTAGCTAGTTGAGGAAAGTTGATTAAATTTTAAAGTAAAAAGTAATTGAGGGAAATTTCCCAATTCAAAATTTCAAACATTTTAAGACAGAAAAAATAATATTTTCCATATAGTCAAATTTATTTTGAATTTTAACAGTATATTGCTCTTTTCTTCCTACAGGCCTTTCCTAGATCGTTAGGATTGTTTATAGATTTATGAAGCTTATGTATGTTATAGTTTTATAGTTGTGAGATTATTTTGTTTTCAACCTAGTCCTTATGTAAACATTTATTTTGTCTATTAACTTTACATGGACAATCCTATCATTTTTATTAATTTTGATTTTTCTATGTTTTGCTATACAATTGTGACACTAATAAGCAAGAACCATTTTTGCCTTTTAATTCTCATAGTTGTAACTCCTATTTCATCATTTCACTTCCTGGTGATTTTGAAAGCTCACCAGCCATTTCCAATTCTGGAGCAGTTACTGGACGTCTCTATGTCATGATCTGTGCATTCATTTATCATAATAAGTGAGATTTATGCTAAAACTATCATTAAGTTATAAAACACATTCTAATACTTTTGGCGATGAATACAGAAAATAATACATTTTATAATGCAGGACTAAAATAACCCTTTCCTTACATTTAGCAAGAATCACAGGTAATTAACTTCTGAAACCAAAATGGCTCCTATTTGTCAGCACAGATTTTTTTCTAGGGCTTTTGTTTCAAATCTGATTTTCTCTTGTTCACATCTTTCTACCTCTAGAACACGAGGCCTACTTGAGGGATATTATAGAATTAAGGTGGCATCTGGAAGATAGAAATCGTCGGCTGGAACATCTGGAAAAACAAAAGACAAACCTGGAGGAGGCGAACGCAAAGCTTCGAGCAGACGTAGACTTCATGCAGGACCGCACGGTTGAGCTGCACTTAAAGCGGAGGAAGGAAACGGAAGCTCTGGAGGAACTTCACCAAAAACAGCTTGAGGTGAATGAAAACAGGAACGGATATGAGTGTTACACAGTATTATTTATGCAAAAGTATTATTGCAACCATAAAAATTCACTTCTTTAAAGCTTTCATTTTACTCAAAATCAACCTGCCATGCATTTCTGAGAGTTTAGTAACGTATATCCTTGCATAATGCTTAATTTTTTCTCAATCAAATTTGCATGCTTATATCTGGTGATCTGAACTAATTTGAAGACAACAATATGCAATATAACAACCACTGTTGAATTGCTACCATCTTGTTTCGTGAAGCTCTGTATCATTTCTGATTTTTATTATCTTTTATTATCTTTAATTGTTTGATCAATCTTGTATTCTTCCATCTGGTAATCTGAGCAACTTTGTTGATGATAATAATATGAAATATAACAACCATTGTTAATTTTCATCATCTTGTTTTGCAATCCTGTATCCTTTTGTGTTGTTTTTGGCTCTGTTATTATTTTTTCTCTTTAAGATAAAACTAATATATTTAAAAAGTGTATCCTTAAAATCTATTGGTATTCATTTTAACTATATATTCTTCACTTACCTTTCTACCTAAATGATTATGAATATTGCTTAGTCAGTCTAACTTAGTCTTCTAATAAAACGTTTGAAGATTCAAAGTACCCGGATGTTTTCAAAGTCATAGTTGAACAGAAGGTAAGTAGGGTATATCAGTACTTTCATTCTTACTGAAAATATATAAATGAAATAGGCTTTTTAATGGTTAATATTTACCTCTCCTATGGGGGAAGCATAGAAGAGAAAAAATAATTTAATTGTGTCTATATAAAAAGAACAAGTCTAAATTTGCATCATATTTATTTTGGGTCATTTTAAAGGAAATAAAACAAGCTGTTCAATGTCTTCTGTATTCACCTTTACATTTCCGTTTTCCTCTTTCCTTCACCAAGAAAACATTATTAGAAGAGATCTGCTGTGCTCAGGCTGGTATGGATATAGACAATAACCATGCTCAGAAACTATGTTTCTAACAAAACTGAATAATTTTATGCACATATGTGCTTAGAAAAAATGTATTATTTTATTTTATTTTTTTTGTTCTTTTTTTTTTTTTTTTGGCAGTACTGGGGATTGAACTCAGGACCCTGCGCCTGCTAGGCAGGCGCTTATTCCACTGAGCTGTATCCCCAGCCCCTTATTTTAAAATTATACAAACAATCATACATTGTGTAACTTTGCACAACATGTTTTATAATCTATTTTAGCTTAACCAAGAAACTTTTGACAGCTATAGATCTAGTTTATTTGGTCACATTCCACCAAGCAGATCTCTCACAAATTATTGTTTACCATTTTACCTCTTTTGGGCATTTTGCTTTTTTCCAATGTTTGGCAATGAAACTACCATTGTGTTGCCAAATAATCATCAGTGAATTTCTAGAAGTGTGTGAATTTTTCTTGGCTATGTATTCTAAGCTAGTAGGATATTTACTGAGTCATGGATTTGCATTATTTCAATTTTATTAGAGAGTACCAAGTTACAGTAACAATTTATATTACTAGAGTAGTGGCAGAGGTGGAAACTTCTCATTTTTCCATTGTGGATAAGAAGGTAATCTCTTCTTTAATAACACATTTCTACATAGGTGGAAGGCAAAGTGAGATATTTAAAAGTTATATATCACATTTCCTTTCCTCAGTGTCTTTCTATGAGATGTAGGTAGGAATTATTGAATTGATTTGTAGGAAAGTTCTTTGAAATCAGCCAACAGATTCTAAAGAATGACATTTTATAGTTTTCTAGCAACCTACATATCATGGCTAAAGGCAAGAGGAGACTTGTATCCCTTCCTGAGAGAAAACTGCAATCTTGTTTAAACAATGTGTTTAGCTTGTTTATGTTACCTCTAGACAAATCTATCCTGATACACCTCATAATTTCATTACCATCATTATTTTTATACTCAAAACATTTGTACCCATTCATTTAAATTACCATCCATTATAAACGCTCATCCGTTTTAGGGTGGTTTTTTCACAGTGGACTTGGACTGCGGTGTGTAGCCACAGGAAAGTCAAGTTGTCAGGAAGTTGGCAACTAGGCTTTGGAATGGGAAAATGCAATAAAATTTATTCAGACAGACATACAGCCTGTCAAGGCCGCTGTAATGGCTGACTTTATATGTTGATTTTGTGGCGCCACAGTGAGAGTTGCGTGCAGTCCAACATCATTCGGGATCTTTCAGTAAAGATGGATAATATATAGATGATAGGTAGACAGATAGATACATAGATACATACATACATACATACATACATACATAGGTAACATTAACATTTGTATCAGTAGATTTAGGGTGAAGCTGATAATCCTTCATGATAGGAAGGCCTCAGCCATATAATCAAAGGTCTTAACATAATAAAAACTGCAAATTTCCCATGGATCTCTAACAAGTTAGTCTACACTGTATAATTTGGACTTGCACCTCTATAATCATTGAGAAATTCCCTCAAAATAAATTCTTTTCCTTCTCTTCATATCTCCTCCCCTTTTGTTCCTGTTTCTTCAAAACTCTGACTAATACAACCAATTTCAATATAATAACTGCACTTCTAGCATTTCCACATCACTGTGTATCTACTGCCTCTTAAATTGCTGGGTAAGAGTCTCTATTTATCCGGCCTTAATTCAGCCTGCCACCGTATAGCTATTCCAGGGGTCAGAGTGAGTGAGACCCTGGCCCTCTCAGACTCTGTGGTGGGAGCCAGTAACCATGATAAGAAGTTATCTACTATGGTGTATAATCAGGGCAAAGTCATTCCCATAATGTAGTTGAGGTACTATTAAGAAAGGTTATAAATATTGTGCGGCCAAAATGTGAAAACCTTCTGCATTAAGGTGGAAGAAAGCACATTTTTGTTTGCTTACAAAATGAGCATAACTGACAAATTTTAAAAATGAAACACAGATTTAAGAACATTGAGATGACCAAATGCCTCCTCAGAGAGACATAATAATACTTTCAGAGAGACCATAGGGAAGTTTGACAGAATGGTGTTTCAGAGCACAGGGCTGGGACACAAGTCCATGTGTACAAATATCAACGATTCAGATTTTAAGTACTTTTTTACCTGTGCACCTTAGTTTCTTAATTTATACAAGGAATATAATGAAAGTATTATAAGATTAGTGTGTGCATGAACTAGATAAAGGGAATTAAATACAAGCAGTACCAAAACTTATGGGATGTGGTGTTCATAGGAAAATTCTCAACTGCAAACATTTGCACTTAAAGAAAAGATCTCATATCAATAATCTAATTACAGACAACATGAAATCAGACAATGAGGAGAATGTTGAACTCAGAAGCAGAAGAAAGGGAATGGTAAAGATCAGAGTGAAAATAAAACTGAGGCCCAACCTCATACCTGGTTATTGCAGTGGATCAAGTCTACACCATGAATGACTGTCCTCTCACATTCTGGGCCTCTGTACACTTACTATCTTTCCCGCAGGGACAAGTCCCAGACAAGCAGGGACCGCCCATGTGTTCAGAGCCTCCTGAACTTACACCACAGGAAGCCCCTAAAATGCAGGTAACTGCACTGGCACACCACATGTAAGCTGTCCCTTACAGACAGGTCTTGCTCTTAATCTGGCCCACTGTAAAACTCTGCATGGTGGCCCTACCTAGCCACCACCTGTCATTTAGATCTACAGGTAACAGACACTTCTCTTTTACACATCCTAAGGTCACTTTATGTACACTGATCCCAAAATAATCTTTTAATCTTTTGAAACAGAAAAAGGAGATGAAAGAATGACTATGGGTTGGAGTTTTTCTTTGGGGACATGAGAATACATGGGAAGGAGACAAAACGATGGTAATAAAGTATGAAGAATGTGCTGAATGCCACTGAGTTGTGTACTTCAGTGCAGTTCATATTTTGCTGTGAGTTTTACTTCAAAGAAAAACAAAATAAATGAAAAAGCACACACTTTAAAAGTGGTGTTTGAAAAGATCAGTGTCCCTGTTATGGTTAGATCTAAAATGTCCTTGGTTGGAGGGGACAGGTCACGTTCCATCCTGTGCCACATTCTCTTTGGCTTTCCTGGCTGTCATAGGCTGAGCAGCAAGTTTCTGCCCTGCATTCAGCCACCATGGACTGAACCCATTAGAAACTATGGGGCCAAATCAACCTCTAATTCTTTAAGTTGTGGGTGTAAGATATTCTGTCCAAGAAATGGAAAACTGACTAACATCATCTCATTTAATTAGTGAAAAGCTGTACAATCTAAAATGTAGTGTTGCCACATAAATATTTGAACACATATAGGTATTTCCAGAGCAAAGATGAAGTCGGAGTCAAAATATCAACATACTGTACTCAATGATAGATACTAAATCTGTAGATATTGTGGCTTGATTTGTTTTAACTTGTAAAGAATAAGACATTCTAAGGTTGTTTTATACATCCATTCCATAGAATAAATGTATTAACATTTATTATTTATACAGAATAGTGAGTTTTGTCTAAGCAGCTAACATACAAATAATAGATCTGACCATCTCTGGTTTGCCTTTTCATTCTTTTCTACTTCTCCCGTCCTCTGCCTCTTCTCCACTAATCCTAGAGAAAAATTTTAAATTCAATGTGGCTGACATATGCAATGCTAGAATCTTATGGAAATTGTACAAAATTTACTAATACATACATAATTGAATGTATTACATAAAATCTTTGTGAAATATTCAGTATAAGAGAATAAGATACTCTCAGGAATAATTTATTACGACAAGGCAGAAATGGCTCAAAAATCTATGTATATAATTAGATGTATCAAATAAAGTAAAAGAAAAATATGATTTATATCAAAAGATGTTTGGGATGTATTTGTTATCATTCCAAAGTTAGTAATAATAAATTACTAAAATTGGAAGAAAAACTTTGAGTATGATTTAAAAACTATTTCAAAAAGCCACTAATATTCATGATAATCATTTAAATGTTACAGTCACTTCAAGGAAGTGTAGAGATAAGTCGGGAATATTTATCATGTAATCTCACATTGCCTAGGCAACTTTTGATGATGTGAAATGAATAGAATAGAATAGTGGAGTAGGAGATAATTGTCCCAAAATGACAATAAACTTTATATGTTATAACTAAAACATGAGGTAGAAGACTTTAAAAAAAACAAGTCTGGATTTATAGAAAAAAATCTCCCGATATACTTTTCCCCAAAATATAAATATAAATAATATTTCTCCATACTGATATAGCAGTTAAAATGGAAATAGAAAATTCATATTTAACAGAAGTGGTCACTAAAATTTATTTAAAAATTATAAGAGCCAGGTACGACTATAATTGCAAACTAATTAAGAAATATAAAGAGACAACGTAGACAAAAGTGGATGCCTATATGGGAAGGCTTATTATCCTAGAAACTGTCAGTCATCCCAAAATTACCGTATAAAAAATCATCAACCTCTGGATTGTTCATTTTCTCTCTAAAGTCTTCATCACAGTAATATTTATATTTATGGATCTCTTGAATTGTGCATAATTTCATGGAATTGACCGTGAGTTAAGTAATGAGTAGCGTGTATTATAAGAGGTTATAATGTAAAAGTGATATGGGCCAGGTAGGAGGACAGAGAAGGAGCTATAAAGGAAGAGATCATAGGAGTTTATCATGTTTATTAATTAATACAGAGAGTAAATTTAAATATTTTGGACCATTAACATAGTGTGATGGCTTGCGGTCCTTGGTTGAAGGGAGTGCAGATGATTTTCTTAATTTCTTTGTAGAGCTGTTTCCATGTTTTTCTACAATAGAATATTATTTTCACAATAAAAACTATAAAAAGAAGCACCTTTTGTTATGTGAAAAGATAATGATTTTGTTTTGGACTTATTCATGTAGGTATTCAAGCATATGCCTAGCATCAATCCCTTTTGGCGCATGAAACTCTACTTCTCTAAGTAGTAGACAATCTATGGGAAGATATGCATGTATAGAACTTTCCCCTAAGTTTCAAGTACCCTAAACTAAAGTATTTTCTTTAGTTAATATTTAAGTGCATCTATTAGCAAAAATATTTTTGTTTCTAGGTAATGCAGATATTCGCTCAAATTCATGATGAATTTGAACAAGTTACAGAAGCCTATGAAACTGCCAAATGGAAGATTCAAGAAGATAAAGAACAAATGGATAAAGATATTCATGAGCACAAAACAAACCTAGAGACACACAGGTAAGAATTTTTCACAAGCGCTATTCATAGAATTGAGGTATCAAATTTTAATTAAAAATGTAACATCTTACTGTTCAAAGAATTTCAGATAAAAGGAAGATAATTTAAATTACCCATATCTATCGTGTTATGAAGTTTATGTAAAAATTAAAATGTGTCTTTATGTAAGTAAATTTATGTAAATTCCCAGAACACTGTATTTTTGTATCATTTTAAAGCTTTTTATTTATACCGCCAAAACGTCTAGGGATAGGACAGAAAACGGTGTGTACTTTGCTATCTGTCCCCACACTGTTAACCCTTTTTAAAAAATGTGGGTATTTTTAAACATGAAGTATGTGTCTATGCATTATTTGTAAACAGTGTTTAAATTGAACTTGTTTGCTTACTAATAATACAGAATATCTAATATAGATTATTGTTTCTCACATTTGTTTCTTGATGTATTTTCTTTTTTCATACTTTCATTAATTCATACACTCATCTATTATACTCTGTAAATTCATATTGTGTTGATTTTCTACTCAAATTGCATCTTTCAATAGTTCTATTGGAAGCATTAAAATAGTCACAAATTAGTGTATTACATACAATTATATGTGTGTGTCTGTTTCTGATCATTTTTAATTTTCTGAGAACTAACACATGCACAAAAATGATTATGAGCACTAATATTAAGCATACAGGTTGGTCATTTTTCAATGCATGCACTCATCTGTAAGCACAACCTAGGAAATGTTCTTGCTCTCTGGAACTTCTTTTACTCTCCCTCCTAGTGTGTATTATCCTTCATCCTTATCCCCAAAAGGTAAGAAGCATTCTAATTTCAATTGCCGTAAGTTAGTTTTTCCTGTTTTGGAATTTTGTTTAAAAGGAAATGGACAGCACGCGTACTCAGACATCTATCTTCTTTTCATTCACTGTTATGTTTCAAAAATCCATCCACCTATTCTTTTTCTTTTTTTCTTCCAATCACACGTTACCGGTACGTTTTAGATATACATAATGCTCACATTCATCATGAAGAATTTGTACCTGTATTGTTCTGCATTCATTGCTGTGAACTATTTTACAGTATAAACATAGTATAATGTTTACCTATTTTCGTACTGGTGGGCATTTGGAATCTTTCCTCTTTATACCTTTCATGAATAAACCTATGAATGCTCTTGAACCTTTCTTTTCTGTGGAAATAAGAGCTAATCTTTCCTGGATGTATACTAAGAGTGGGATTGTACTAAGTTTTTAGTAGACGCAACTGTTTTGCTTAAGAAGCAACTGCCTAATCTCTTTCAAAAATATCTGCATAGTGACCCTCTCTGAGCTATGATTTAGAAGAATTGTCTCCAATTTTGTGCCTTCACTTTTCATCCTAACCATCATGTTCTTATCTGGTAGAAAGATTATTAGTTTTAGTAAATGTAAAATTTACCATTTCCTCTGACAGTGACTTGACTTGAATTTCAAAGAAAACTTCAATTCAAAATTGCAAAATAGTCTAATATTTTCATATCTATTTATTACCCATCTATGTTTAATTATTTTGAGGTCTGTCTCTACAAAAATATCTCTGATTCCATATATTCAGTGTGTGCGTGTGGTCATGTGGAATTTGATCTAATGTATGGAGTTGTTAACCACCCATACAATCAAGAGGCCAAACAGTTTTGTTCCTCATGCTGGCCTTTTATTTGCCTTCCCTGCTCATTCTTTGTCTCCTGACAACCATAATCCTCTCTTCATTGTCACAGTTTTGTCCTTTTGAGACTGTCATATAAATGGATTCACACAGTGTGCAACCTTTTGATCTTTGCCTTTTTAAGTTAAATATAATGCTGTAGAGATCAATTTGGCTTGTTGATGTATCAAGAGTCCATTTCTATTTATCACGGAGAGAGATTCCACTGTAGGGATGGGCTGGAGTTTGTTTGACTAGCTACTCTTTGAGGTACATTTATTTTGTTTCAAATTCTCTGATTTTATTAGCAAAACTGCTTTAGATATGTAGGGACTAGTTTTGTGTGAGTATGAATTTCCATTTCTCTGGGATAAATATCTAAGAGTGTGGTTGCTGAGATGTGAATTAAGTGTAAAATTAGTTTCATGAGAAACTGCCAAACTTTTCTGGGGACGCTATACCATTGTGCACACACACCTGCAATGTATGACGTGTGCTGTTTCTCAGCGATAGATCACTTTTTTAAAACTTCAGCCAGTCTAGAAGATTTGCTGTGGTTTCTCATTATCGTTTTTATTTGCATTTCACCTCACATCATTTCATGTGATGCTTCATTATTGCATTCTTCCTTTTGTGAAATATCTGTTCAAGTATTTCCCCATTTTCTAATTAGACTGCTAATTTTCAAGACTTTTACCAGGTATGTATGTAAAAATATTTTTATGTTTTATAAAAGTTACCTTTTCATCCCAATATGTATTGAGAAAGTTTTCAGTTTTGATAAAACTTAGTCTATCAATTCTTTCCTTAATGAATTCTGTGTGTGGGGTCCTGTGTAAGTTAATGAATAATTTTAAAACTGTGTATAATGTGTGAGATTTAGATAGAAGTTCTTTTTTTCTGCTTATGCCTGTATAATTGTTCTAATATCATATATTAAATTGCTTCTATTAAATTGCTTTTGAATTGCCAAAATCATTTCGGCACATTGTATATGTCTGTTTCTGGGTTCTTCATTCTGTTTCACTGATCTGTGTGTGAGTTACCCTCCCAGATGCCACCTTGTCTTGATTACTATTTTTGCATAATCATGTGTAACAAAAGATGGAGGATTCCTTCTCCTTTTATTCTTCTAATTTTATTCCTGTGTAGTAGACACGAGAATGATGAAATTTACACTTCCAGCGATTACAAGCACAGTAGCAAACTTTTACTCTGGAAAATTCTCAAAAGGCTGAGGAATCGATGGCATGAACTTCATAAGGAGAGAGAGAGGAACAACTAAAGCGACCTTCACTGTGTGATATTAGGCGGTTGTCCACTCCTGAGGCAAAAGTCTACCTTTCACTCTCGGGCCTTTTCCTACCACTTTGTCTGTAACTCTGTATTGTTTGTCTTGTCCTTATGCTCTTTTGTAAATGGGTGTCTGTTTATTAATATGTTTTCTTCTTTTATTTTTAAAATAAATTTAAAAAAAGAATTCTATAAGTGAAAAAAAGGGAACTTAGCCAAGCTTATTTATAAATTGAGAAGGCTGTGGTCCCCCATTTCTCACTGCCTACCTGGCTGCTAGCATTCTGGTAGGTAAACCTACAGAACTCCTAGACAGGGAAGGGTAAGGAAGAATCTTGTTCTTGCCAATTTGTTGTCCTGATTTGCATTTCTATAGTTGAGCCTACAGGTGTAGTTGAGCCCACTGTAATCATGGGTGGTGCCTGAGGATGTGTTTCAATTCAATAACTGCATCATAGGTTTCTTAGGAAATTTTATTGGTTTTCTTGTGAATTTCTAGTAGCTATTTTCTGTCTCAGTGTCAATTAGATAATCTTCTAACAATAATAATTACTCAAATGTTATTACATAAAACATTTGGCCTTTCATATATGGCTTAAGATAAATCTCTTAATCTATTATTTCCTTTATAATATCTGAAAAAAAGTAGTATTGCCAGGTGAGATCTATGAAAATGGTCTTTTTTTAAAAATCATTTTCTCACTGTCTAAATTGGTGTTATTTTCTAAAAAAAACTTATTTAGAATGTGCTTTCTGTTTATGAAATCAGTTAATTATATGCTTCACACATTAGTCCTGGTCTTTCTGACAGGCTTACACAGAGGAAAAACTCCTCAGCCATTAATTTTCTTTAAATTAATCCTTTGATCCTAATCTGAATTTACCTTTGCCTTTTTTTTTTTTTTTTTTGTATTTTTGAGACAGGGTCTTGCTATGCAGTTCCAGCTGGTCTTGAACTTGCAACGATCCTCCTGCCTCAGCCTCCTGAGTGCTGGGATTACAGGTGTGCACCACCATGCCTGGCCACTGAATTTGCCTTGTGTGCAATGAGGGATATAACAACTGCTAGATAGTTTCACTTTTCCCTTTTTCTCTCCCTATACTTTTCTATCATTGTGTTACTCACTCTTTGAATCAAACAAAAGTTCTGAGGTCTCATCCTGAAAATCAAGTCAGAAGGTTGTTTGGTTCAAATAATTTATAAATTATTTTTCTGTTAATTATTTTCCTTTGGAAATAAAAATGCTATTGGATTTTTTCTCACTATTAATATCTAAGTGCTACTTTTTCACAAATTGGGACTTGCTGTGGAACGGGAGAAATGTCCCAAGGGAGTGTACCCACACAGTACCATTTTTTCAACATGGATGAATTCAGATGTGTTTTCCTCCTAGGAGAGAGGTGGATAAGCTGAAAAATCTGCAAACTCACTACTCTTCAAAAATAGGAGATTTTACAGTGGATATAGAGGAGAGTGAAGAGATAGTGATCGAAGTACTCAGGGAAGAAAAGTCATCAACAGATGAAGTATCTGCTTTATCGAGAATAGTAAGTTTTTCATACTTAAAAATAAAAAGTAGTGATTTTAGTTTTGAGCTATGACTAGTAAATTTTCTTTCAATAATTAAATAGAATTTAGTCAATTTTCTGCCTTTATTAATTTTCTATGAATACACACCAAATTACATAAAGTTAGCAGCTTAACATAATACTCAATGCCTATTTACATGTTTCTCTGTCAGAAGTCTGGGCAATATATGATTCAATTGGTTCCTTGTTCCAGGTCTGCCAGTATAAAACCAAGATGCCAAAACCCCTGTGCTTCTTCCTAAGAAATATGGAATGAATTTGCTTTCAAAGTCTTTCAGTTTTGACAAGATGCAATTCTTGTATTTTTATAACTGAGGATCTTGTTTCCCTGATGGCAGTCGCTCTGAGATCTCTGGTCTGGAGGCTGCCTGCACTCTGGCTGGTGGCGCCTTCCATTTGCAAAATCAGCTTTGGTACGCTGAGTATTTCTCATGCTTGGAATCACTCTGACCTTTATTGTGATTTATCTGTCCTGAAGGTGAAGTTTTCTTCTGCTATGTCTCATTCATTATAATAAAGGAAAAGTGAAATACATAATATAGCACAATATATAAAACACAGTAAAAGAGCAGCACAATTCTCTTGTCATTTTACATGCCTAGAATTATGAAGACCTTTTGTCACTTTCTCTTACAAAGATCTTTAGTTCTATTTCATTATAGTTTATTATTCTGCAATTATTAACTGGTATAGAGTATGGTAATGGCTTTGGAGTGATTTCAATATCTTTTTACATGCAATAAAACCTGCTTGTGATTTTGCCTCATATTTAGGTGACTTCTTTTTCTTCTAATTTGTAAGAATGTGTTGGACATAACAGACACTAGCTATTTTAGGTTACATATGATAGAAATTGCTTCACTATCTTGTTTCAGTTCTTTATAATAAACTCATTTTTTGTTTTTTCTTATAGATATATGTTTAGGATACATAATGAATACGTTTGTTGTGGAGCACTGGTCACATACACATCACATTTAACCCAATTTTACCTCCCCTTGTCCTCCTCCCGCCCCCCATCTCTAGAACCCTTTTCATCTCCACAACGTCTGAACTTCCTTTTTCATATCATCCACCTCTATTTTGTATTTGGCACTTTAAAATACTTATACTTTGGTTCTCGTATAAGATTAGATACCGTGGGCTGGGGATATAGCTCAGTGGAATAAGCGCTTGCCTAGCAAGCGCAGGGTCCTGAGTTTGATCCCCAGTACCTCCAAAAAAAAAAAAGATTAGATACCGTGTAGTACTTACCTGGCAGGGGAGATGCCATGATCACGAAGAGATATTATGCAATATTTGATCTTGTGTGTCTGATTCATTACACTGAGCATTATGGTCCCCCAAATCCTTTAATTTTCATACAAGTGACTCACAGTTTCCTTGTCTGTATGGTGGAGTGGGACTCCACCGTGTATATACACCACAGGTTTAAAATTCATCCTCCCGTTAATGAGCATATAAGCCTCTTCCAAGACTGAACTATTGTGAATTGCATAGCCATAGACTTCGGTGTGCACGTGTCACAGTACTATAATATCTTTAACTCTCTTGAGAAGATACCTAAAGAAGGTATAACTAGGTTGAATGGAATTACTATTTGTAGTTCTTGTGAAGAAAATCCATGCTTATTTCCATAGCAATTGTAACCTTTACACTTAACAATGTAAAAGGGTTCCTCTCCCCCCACAATCTCACTAGCATTTGTTGTTCTTTGAATTCTTCTTGCAAGGCTCTCTTTCCAGAGTAAGACGGAATCTCTGTTCTGATTGGCATTTCTCCAATGGTGAATGTGCTAAACATTTGCACTTGTTTGAGAAATATTTATTCATTTCAATTACTCATTTTCTATTGGGTCTTTTATTTGGAGGTCTAATTTGTGCAGTTCTTCATATATTCTTGATATTAATTCTTTTATGAGGTGTAGCTGGCAATTTTTTTACTCATTCGGTAGATTGTCTCATCCCTCTGTTGTTTGTTTCTCGACCTCTGCAGAAGTGTTTTGGTTTGATACAATTGCATTTGTTGTTTGTTAATGGTATTTCTTGTCCACTTTGGGTTCTGTTCAGAAAGTCCTTGCTTATGCCTGTATCTTTAAGAGATTTTCCAGTAGAATAAGTACTTCTCCTTTGATATCTAGGTTTTTGATCCACGTGGATTTTATTATAGAGAAGGTGAGAGATGTGTGTCTAGATTCATTCTTCTGTATGTGCATGACCAATTTTCCTAGCATCATTTGTTAGGGAGGCTGTATTTTCTCCAGCATATGTTCTTGGCCTGTTTGTTAAAAGTTAGAAGTCTGAATGTGCCTGGGGTTGTCTCTGCATCCTCAGTTGTGTTCCATGGACTTAAGTGTCTTTTTGTTCCTGTATCATGCTGTTTTTATCCCTAGAGGTTTGTAATACACATTAAGATCTGGGATTGCGATGCCACACATCTTATTCTTGTTGCTCATGGCTCCCTTGGCTACTCTGGGAATTTATTGGTTAAATATAAATTTTAAGATTGCTTTCTCTAATTCTGTGAAGACTGCTGCTGGTGTTTTGAGTTGAATTTTAATTATTAAATACCATTTTCCAGTAATATGGCCACTTTAACAGTATTGCCTCTTCCTATCCTGGAACAGGGGATGTATTTCCATTTTCAGATGTTTTCTTTGATCTCCAAAGTCAATGCACTCTACTTTGACTTACAAAGTTCTTTTTTTCCCTTTGTCACATTACTTCCTAGGCATTTTTTTGGCGCCCCCATAAACAGGATTGCTTTCTTGATTACTTTCATGATGAGTTCACATTAATGGATGGGAATGCTGTCAATTCTTATGTAGTAGGTTGTTTATCCTATCACTTTGCTGAATTTGTTTCTTAGCTCTGGCAGTCCTCTGGTGGAATATTTTAGCTCTTCTGCGAGAAGGATACCTTGACTTGTTCCTTTGTTATCTGCATCTTTTTCATCTCTTTCTCTTGCGTGGTAGCTCTGGCTAAAGTTTTGAACACTATTAAACAAGGGTGGTGAAGGAGGACACCCTTGTACTGTTCCTGATTTTAGCAGAAATGGCAGTGATTTTGTCATAAATACCTTTTTAAAAGGATGTTACAAAGTTTTTCTGTATCTATTTTCTTCAGGTTTTGATTATGAATGGATGATGAACTACACTTGGACCCCTTGGATTTTGCCAATTTGTTCAATGATGTCTGGTCTTTTCAATGATTTGTTGCATTCTGTTTGCTAGTGTCTTGTTGAGGGTTTTGCATCTATGTTCTTTAAGGCCTGTAATGTTCTTGTTGTTCTGTTTTTTTAAATCCTTGTGCAGTTTTGATATCAGGGAAATCCTTGCTTCCATGAGTGAATGTGGCAATTTTAACACCCAACCCTCATGCTGGTGAAATTCCCTAACCATAATTTCCACTGAAGTTTTCATATCGTGTATAGCTTCTTGCTTTCTTTTCATAAATCTTCATGTTAATCGTGGGTAAATGATTAACACCATTCTTGGAGACTTGCTTTACTAAATTGGTTGAAGAAATCTTTCGTACCCTAAGAACATAAAAATGCTCTCTTATATTTTATTTTAAATGGATTTTAGTTTTTCTCTTTTAAATTTCGTGATGCTTTTAGATGATACTAAATTTAGAAAGGTCAAAATTGAGGGGATTTCCCCATCACGGTTTTATTTACAAGTTCTGTTGTAGAATTTCTGAATGTATATTTTACTAGCCAGATGTGAAATATGAAAATATACAGCTCAGCTATGAGTATGATGTGAAGTGAGGCTCCAGTTCATATTTTTTCTAATGCATAAAAGAGACTCTAACAATGCAATTTATTGATTTTTGTATATACTTACTGACTGTTCTATGTCTCTCACATATCAGAGTTCCATATTTGTATGAATTTCTTGTTCTGTTCACTTATTACTAGGCCCAGTGAGCATCCTTACCCCAACATGTTGTATCTACATTACTCAACTCCCATAAAGCATTTTAATTATCTACATTAAATTTTATCATTCTTGTTAATATTTTTCAGAAATTTTGTTGGACTTATAATTGAAACTATATTCATTTATGAATCATTTGAGGAAGAACTTAATATTATGTTGGGATCCCTAAACATGCCCATGAGCTATCTCTCCACTTATTCAGGTAGTTTTTCTAAACTGGACAGAAGTAAACTCCAAGGAACTTTCCAGAAAGCAACTATTGTCTTTGCAAAAATCAGCCTGTGTTCATTTTTAGAAAAATTAATCATCCCATATTCAGTTAATATTAGTGTAATTCTGAAATGTTCATAAAACTGGTGACCCAAGTTAAGCTAACATTTATTAATGATTAATTTGTACCCTAATAGATGGGCCATTTGCACAAATATTTCATTTGTATAAAACATTTTCTCCGATCTAGGGACACAATTTTAAGTAGGTTCATTTTGCTTACTGTACTAACTGTGGTACTGAGATCTTTTATACTCCTGGCTTATCTTCTGACTGATCTCTCAATTTCCTTGAGAGTCATATTAAAATATCTCAGTGGTAATGAATTTCTCCATTATTTTTTCCAATTTTTAGTTCAGCTTGTGTTCTTAAAAACTGGAAGTCATGTAATTAGGTAAGATAAAGTTTACAATTTTTTAGAATTGAGTTTTCCTCCTTATGCAATCATTTATCTATAAGGTTTTAACGTAAATTATTAGTATGTTTCACATGTATATTTCACTTACCAGATGCAAAATATAATCCACTCTTGTGTCTGCTTCCTCAACAGTTTTAAAGACCAGATAATCTTTTCACACATGTATTCCATTTTGTACCATTCCGTACCTTTTTCACTTACTAATTCCTTTATCAAGTAGTTTATTATTAATTTACATAGTCATATTAACCTGTACACTATTTACTTCCAGAACAACATTTTCTGTATAATTGTTTGTGTTTATTAATCCTTTCTATTTCATCTTCTATTTTCTCTTATACTAAAGTATACTTTCATAAACTTTTATAGTGATATTCTAGATTTGAGACTCAGTTCTTCATATGTTCTAGAACTATTTTTGTCTCATTTAAATTTTAAAGTGTCCTTAGTTTGTTCTCCATCATCCTGTGTAGGTAATAGATACTTAAATTAATACAACTCATACCACCATATATGCAGTGGGGGAGTATCCTGTAATAGGTAAGGCCCAAACACTAAACTAAATTAAAATAATAAAAACAAAAGAAAAAAGCAATGAACTAAAACACAAAACAAAACAAAACAAGGCAACAACACTGAGCTGAACTTCCACAGAGAAAAGCTGGGATCAATGAGCTGGAAAAAAACTGACTTCGTATGATACAAGCCTGCAGATAAAAGTCCATCCACAGTTTCCTCCATAGACTAGCTTCCTGGCACAACTTGCAGAGCCTAGAATGTGTGTGTGCTTCCACTTTTCCAGCCTTTCATAAATGCCCTTCCTGATGAATATATCACCTGGATTTGACTGTTTATTTACTCAGGCCCAGCATTGTCTACCTAAATCTTCTTGCTCAACTACAAGAAGGAAAATTCTTCTTCCAGTTTCCCCTTGCCTGTTCTTCCTTTTTTGGTACTCAGCACATCTTGCTGAACAAGAGAACCAATTTAATAAACAGACAAAAGAAAAAAAGAAGAAACGTTGAATGCACATAGGGTAGGAAAGGAGGGAGCTGTACCCTATGAGCCTGGAAAGTTTTTGGTGAGGTGGGATGTAGTGTGGCTTCACTTAATCCTTGCTAGGGCTGGAAATATAGCTCAGGGGCGCAGGTGACTTCCTGGCAAGTGCAAGGTCCTGAGTTCAACACCTACTACCACAAAAGAAAGAATCCCTTAATCTATGACACAAAAATATGCATGTGGCTTTCCAAAATGTAAAATGTCTTGCCACAGACTATAATAAACATCAGAGAAACACAGACAGTAACATCTAAAAATTATAGGTTTGTCAAATACTTATAACGTCAGTGTGCTAATCATAATAACATTTGTCTCATCTATCAATATATTATACTATTAAAATATTTTCAAAGAGGGAAAATTTATTCAGCAAATATATGGTTTTTTTCACTAATCATCTCCATAATGGTAATTTGAGAACTCTAACCTGATGTCAACACACAATGTTATTTCTGGTGAGGAATTGTGAATGTACCTGTAAATTTCCTTGCGTTTTTCAATTATTGAAATAATTTGAGAACTATCAGATTTTCTAAGAAAAATGAGAACATAGCACAGTTTAGGTATATTAATTTTTCCCTGCATTTTTCTCATTTAAGATACATTTTCAAAGAGCGAATGTTAACCACTCAGTTGAAAGCAATGATGTGCACTATTACCATGCATTACTTTTGGTCTGCAACTGAAACTTCTGCTTCAAGAGAAAAAGAAGATTTGTGCTACCTAATTGCACATATGACTTAACTGATTTTTAAAATTTCAAGACATATTGTGCTTCCAATTTAGTCTTTGGCTCACATAGACTTTTCTCATTTGTGTTGCCCTCGGATCAATGAAAACACATTTTTCTCTTTTATTTTCTATAAATAATAGTTCTGGCAGGCCAGAAAATTCCTTGACCTGGCTAAGTACCCTAAAATAATGTTTGCAGTTGTAAAAGTGTGAATTTACCAGCAGTTCTATTTTATTTTTAGTCAATATATTGCATAGTTCAGAATATTTTAGAAAATACTTTCTAAAATGCTTGTTTTTTTGTGACACAAAAAAAGCCATCTAAAATTTATGCTACTATTTAATAAAATAATAAAATGACAAGGATTTAGAGGATTTTGTTATTGTTGTATTGAACAAGGCACATAAAAGAACTTTTCAAGTTTACAGAGAAAGGTATGAATAAGAGAATTCTGTTTTCATAGTTTTTGGATATGTTCTTATCAGTGGAAAATTATTTTTATTGCTAATTTAATGCTCTATATACTACACAGTATGAATCCTAACAAAACATACACCTATAGAACTGTGGTATTTCATATTCTGCCTTAAACTCTTTCAAATTAAGCAGTTTCTTATAAAATATAAGTGAGAATAATTATTACTAACAATTTATCAAATAGGAAACCTTCCTGGAAGGCTGAATGATTTTCTTATGAGACATAACTAATATTTTGAACAATGAAAATAATATTATTTCATAATGTAATATTCATATGTATTATATAGATGAAATGTGAAAATAAATACACAAGTATTTATTGCTAATGGTGAATCATTAGATTCTGATCTTTTTATGTATATATTTACTGTGTGGCATATATAAAATGTTAAATATTATTTACAAAATTAGCCTTTGGTATCTTTTCTTTTAAAGAGGTGCTTAATGTTTATCTAATTGTTGATTTAAAATATGTTCCTAGTAATATGTTAAAATTTTTAAAAATACACTCAGTTTGTAAAAAGCTGTTTCTTAAGAATGAATATTGACTCAGAGAAAATACTTTGAGGCCATCTATAAAAATGATTTTCAGGAGTTTATCATCTGACCTACTGAAATGATGTAGTATATTAATATTAAACCATCATTAAATTCCTTGGATGAACTCTGCTTGGTTATGGTTAATTGTTCTTTTAATTTACTGCTGAGTTAGATTTGCAAGTTTTTTATTTAAGATTTGGCATCCATATTCATAAGTGAGTGAGTAGTTCCATGTTCCTAATTTGTGCTATATTTAATAGATTTCCTTTATCAGGATTATGCTAGCTACACAAAATGAACTTTTGATTTTTCTTTCTTTCTTATTACCTGGAGAGTTAGTATATATTTAAATAACTTTTCTTTGACAATCTGATGGACTACCTTGGTGAAATAGGACTCGGTGTCTTTTTTTGATTAAGAATTCAAATTATTTTCCATTTCATAAGCAACTGTTTCATTTTATTTCATTATTGTCTTAGCAGGCTATATATTCCTTCTTACAGATATTTTATAATTTTAATGGGGCCATTAACCATTGATATATCCTAAATAGACTAAGATTTTCAAATATATGACCATCTCATGATATAGAACACTGTCTTTCCTTTTGCTATACCTACTTTCTAGTTATATATACACAGTTTTAAATGTTTAGGCTAAATTTTCAATTTCTAAAAATTGAAATTTCTAATTCAAGTGTCAGCTCTCAGGTTTAATAGATTTGTAGTTTCTGACCTCTAAAGTGCTTATGCGTGCTTTTACGGTTACTAACTTGTTCTTGTTTGTTTTACTTTATTGTTTCTTGTTATAGTACTTTATATTTTTTATTCAAATGCTTAATGATTATGTATCTAGCTATATAAAGGTATACAATATATGTAAATGTATATATACAAAATAAAATTCACGTATATATTTCTTTTCCCAAGAACTATAGTAGCATTTCTTATCATAAAGCTCTTAGAAAGACATCGTGTGCTCCCTGCCTCGCTTCTCCCTGCAGTCTCACATAAGATCATTCCAGTCAGCCTCCCCCACCACACTCTGCGGCAGGTGCTATTCATGTGTCCCATTTTCTTCTTTACAACACTCATAAAATCTGATGGGACTCATTATAGAAACTGGTCTAAAATTATTTTAAGGCATGTTTTGAATGGCACAGTACTTAATGAAGAAGTGAGTGTTCCTAAAAATTTTTAATATATTCCAAGACATATCAGAAAATAATGATCTACTGTATTATCTCATGACCCATAAGTGGTCAGTGTCAATGTTTTGTTATATGTAAATACTACAGGCATTGTAAGAATTTTCTAAAAAGTATTATTTTATGCATACAGAATTAGCAGCATATTTCTCCTTATGATATATAAAACCCTGTTTCAATAGCATAATAAAATTTTATTCATCTTTCAATTAAAAAACTTGTTTATTAGTACATGTTTCCAATGCATAATAATTATATTCCTTGTGGGGAGTTTAGATATATGCATCACACCGCAATTCTCTTTTATCTTCTTCCTCCCACAACCTGCCCTGGCCTTTTCCTCTGCCTTTAGTCCCCTATAATTTTAATGGCTTGAGAGTTTCTTAAAATCTAGTTATTGAATATTTTCCATTTTTAGGAATTATAAAGAAATCTAAAATAGATATCATGAAACATTTTAAACTTCATATACTCACTTTAACAAAATAATGTTTCAATAGAAAAATAAAAAATTTCAATTATGGTATGGTGTCAGAGTCACATGCCTTACTATACACCCAAGAATTAAGTGTTGGACAGCACTTTCTTACTTTCAAAAATACTTAAAACTTTAAATTTACTGTTTTCCAACTCACTTTTTAAATGGTATTTCCATTAATTGAACGTATTGGCTTTGAAGAGGCTCATCCCATTAGCTAGTGAAACTTCTGTGGAAACCAGTGCATAATTGGAGCAAGGGTTTGTGCTATGTCTACTCCTTAGCTAAATGTATGAATTTAGATGTTGTTTTTATCAGTATTATTTCCTTGAATATAAAAAAAATAACTTTAACATCGAATCTACTTAATGACTCTTGGTGATTTTTTTTTTTTTTTTTTTTGCGGTACTGGGGATCGAACTCAGCTCTCTTGGTGATTATATTCTTTAAAACTAGAGAACCCTTTCCCTCAATATAACTTAGTTATTCCTTAGGCTAAAAATTCTTTGATTTTTATTTAAGCAATAAAGGAGAAATTCTATAATTCATTCAAGTGAATTAGATAAATTTTTTCCATTGTACTTAAGAGCACATATTTAATATCACTGTTACTTTGTATATATTCTTTGCTATATGATTAATACTAAGAAGAATCTATTCATTGTGATTCTGAAGATATTAGCTGTCTTTATTATTCACTAGATTGCTTGTACTTTATAGTCTGCCTTTAGATATAGTTCTTGTGCATTAACCACTGTAAATTATTTACCTATGGTAATATTCTTAAAATAGTAAGAATCTTACAACATTATAAACGCAATAATTTTCTAGTTGTTTGGCTGGTTTTGTACATGATAAACAAGATCTTATATTTTGTATTCCAATAATAAGATTTTAGTTAATTTGAGAATAATTTACATATATTACTCAATCAATTATAAAGCAACCTCCTTTTAAAACAGTGTGATTCAGTTCCCTTCAGGGAAACTATGGGATGTTGTTCTCAGTCATCTCTGTGTAGATGACAATCAAAAAGGCATTACTTAAAAGAACACCTGGTGGATCTGTCTTCTGTATAATAGAGTGGATATATATATATATATATATATATATATATATATATATATATATAATTGGAAGGTCATAATTTGTTTGTTTAGTTGGAAAAGTTCATAGATAAAGATGCATTATGCTCTAGGCTAGATTATGCTCATAGCTTCATCTGCACCTGATTCACATGAAGAGCTCTGGGACATCAGAGACAAAGATGTTTAATGAAAAGTTTAGGAATAGCATAGAGATTTGTGGTCCCTCACAAAAGGGAGGCCCCACAAATGATCCACTTTCTTTGCATATGAATTCAAAGTGGATCATGGAGCTCTTGGGGTGAACTATGATGTGGTAATATGCGGAAGACAATTTCAGTTCTTCTGCACTTGCTTAAGCATGCTTTTTGAGCTAGTCTGTTTTGGAAAATGTCCCATGAGGAGAAGGTGCATTCTGATGTTGTGGGGTGGAACACTCTGAATACACCTATTTAGTCCATTTGTTCAAAGGTTTAGTTCAGTTCTGATATTTCTTTGTTAAAGTTTTGACTAGTTGATCTATTTGTGACAGTGAGGTATTCAGGTTCCTCATCACAGTTGTTCTAATGCTTATTTGATTTTTAATATTTGTTTTACATAGTTGGATGTGCCAGTATTTGGTTCATATATGTTCATGACTATTATTACATCTTCTTGGAATTTTCCTTTAAGAAGTATGTAGTGACTTTCTTTGTCTCTCTTGCCTTGAAGTTCACTTTGTCTGCAAATGGAATGACTACTCTTGCTTTTTCTTTCTGTCACATGTACAATTGGCCTCTCGCAGCCCTTGTACAGGCTTCTCTATTCCACTACAGCTGGGATGTCTCTCTTCTTTCATGCCTCTGGGAGGGGAGTGCTGTTGGCCAATTCACTATGGAGATGGCCCAGTGCTGCTTGGTCCCCACTTCTCTCTCCTCTCTAGAGGGGGTGTGCGGACTTCCTGCTGATTGCCCCATAACACCTAAGGTTGCTGATTGCCCCATAACACCTAAGGTTGCTGATTGCCCCATAACACCTAAGGTTGCTGATTGCCCCATAACACCTAAGGTTGCTGATTGCCCCATAACACCTAAGGTTGCTGATTGCCCCATAACACCTAAAGACACAGGATTTAAGCACACAGGACTTAAGCATCCCTCTCTCTCTCATGATGCTGGGAGCAGGGGAAGAGGATTTGTGCTGTTCCCCCATAATACCTTCACCATAGCTGCTGTGTTCCTAGATTTGTTGTTATTGGAGGTTCCAGTTAACTGCTATGGTGCAAGACAACAAAAGAAGAAAAAGCCCTGGCAGCCCATCAAGGGGGGAGTGGTTTCCTGGTCACTTGCTGCTGTGTGTGCCATTGAAACTTGCAGCCATGCTACTGTGTCTTCTATTTGGAGGTAAAAAATGGCAAGGGGGCCCTCCATCCAACTCTATATGACATGGCTTGAGTTTGCCACACTATTGCAGTCCATCAGTATTTTGGGAATTTCCCAGAATTGTGGTTTCTCCTCCATGCATAGGTGCAAGTCACACGGGCAGTCCTGTGGGCTGTTTCACCATTTTATAAAGTCTAATGCTATGTTTGTTTCATCTGCAAGTCTCTTACTTCAGACTGATTTTCACATCAGGATGTATGTAACTCCCTTTCTTCCATTTATGTGTTTTTAGTTGACTTTCTGAGTAAATCCAAGGTGGCTCTTCTATTCAGCCATGTTGAATCTCTCTTGGATTTTCTAATTTGAACGTTGAATTGTTGGAATAAATCTTAGTTGGTCATTATATTTCCTATCCTTTCTTAAACACAGTCCAGCTTACTCTTTCTCCTCATATTTCAAACACAGTGTCTAAGGTTGGTCAACAATGATTTCTGGGTTGCAGAAGGTAACCACTGTGCTCCTGTCCTTATTTTAATTAGTTTGCACATAGCATCAAACCAAGTGGATGGTAGTTCTAGCCTGGAAGTTTACTTTTGATTTTCACATTTCAGAATATATGTTGTTCTTATTTCTTCCTACTTTTGTGGAGACTGGTTCTCAATTTCTTCCAATGATTTCTCTATATCTCCCAAAATTTCAAATATTATACATACATATAAATATTTTTATATTCATATTTATATATGTATATACTCTTAATCTCCACTTAGCTGCTTGTTGAGTACCTCTAGGTCTCTAGTCTAACCTTTCTGAAGTTGAACAACATATATCTAACCTTTTCATAACTGTAGTGCTCCCTATTTCAGTTTATGAGAATTCACTCCTTCCAGTTTTTCAGGCCAAGATATTTGAAATATGTATTTAAGTTATGGATTCATTTATTTTTTAATTTGCCAAGCCAGAGGTACTTATTTTCAGCTTTAGCAAATGATGTCAAAATTTTTTCCTAAAATTTTACATTTTTCTATTCCCATCATCATATAAAAGAATTCCAATATCAGAATAATGCTATGGTCTAATATTATCTTTTGCTTTTTTAATCTTTTACTCTTTAATTGTACAGTTTTTGAAGAATTTACCCCATCATGGTTTCTAATGGGGTCGAACATTTTAAACCAGTCTGTTTAGAATATTATGTCAAATGCTGTCATAGGGTCGGGATTCTATTCCTCTCCCACTCCTAGGTGGACCCTCCGTAATAAACCTTGTCAGCTGCACATTTTCTGGTCTGAAAAAACTGGTTGTGTGTTAAGTTGACATCTAAATTTGAAATCAAGACTTGGAAGCTAAAAGGCTGAAAATACATGTAAAGGCCTTCATATTTATCAAGAACAATGTTATCAATTTTAATAATTTACAGTATTAACAATTTTGTGTTTAAATTTAGTCTTCTGGGGCTGGGGATATAGCTCAGTGGAATAAGCGCTTGCCTATCAAGCGCAGGGTCCTGAGTTCAATCCCCAGTACCGCAAAAAAAAAAATAAATAAAACAAAAATAAATTTAGTCTTATGTTCAGTATACAAATATTAGGCTATACCACTAAGCAATGCTCAAGAATCATTTTTCCTTTATTTTTGCTTATGATGCACTTTACCACATACTTTTATAAAATATGTTGTCAATCAACAACTCTCAATCAACAAAAATGGCAAAGTGACATTTTCCTTTGGTCCAAGAGTATCCAAGAAAAGTCATATGGATCAAGTTAACACTTTGTACTGCTGGTGTACATGTCTTTATTCATCTGAAATTCATTTTTGTTCTAATAGGAATTGGATGTGAAATAGAGACCATTTTGTACGTTTTTGAAAGAGAGATTCCAAATTATTAGAGCTACCTTAAATTCTCTTACTGAGATCATATACCACTTTTTAAAAGTATTTGTTTAGATATGTTTCTACCTTCTACTTTTCCCTCTAATCTTTACTTATTGCAATAACAAAAATGTTTTTATACGGGGGTAGTATAGAATGCTTTAATATCTATTACCTAATTTAATATATTAATTTTATTTTCAGATACCTCTGGCTAGTATCATTCATTTTTCTTCCCTAAAATATTTTATGCAATTAATAAAGGAACACTATTTTATTATATTTCATGTTAATTTTAAGAACACTTGTATTATATTCTATTAAAAGTTTTTACCACATGCATTCTTTTCTCATGAATCTTGATGTAGGGTTTTTAAGGGAGTTTGTTTTTACGTGGGTCCTCAATTCTTTAAAAATATATTCCAAACACTTTATTTTTAACACAACTTCTATAGTACTATTACTACATTTTAAAGACAAATTATTACTCTTATAGGTAAAAGCTATTTTCTTATCCTCTTATAGATTTTGCTAAAATCATTTATTGTAGTTTTAAATAGAATCTTCTGTTTCCTAGGGTATTTAATCATATTATGTGAAGTTAAACATTCCATCTATTCATTGTCAATATTGTAATAACAATGATTGGTTTTATTATTCAATTGTGCCTAGCTACTCCTTCACAAAACACAATTAAGTATGATAGTGATAAAAGATTTTCTGTTTTTATTCTTGAGTTTAATAGGCATTCATCCAGCATTTCATAATCTTTTTGAATATTTGTTGTTTCTTTACATTTAAGTAGTTTACTCATTTAAAATACTATGGAAAGCAGATAGTGAATTTATCAAGTGGTTTGTTTTCCAAAATGATGGAATATTTATGTTATTTTCTCCTTTAATGTGTGCTGATGAACTATGATGGAAAATTTTCTAATTTTCGCAGCCAAAACACATCACAGGTTATCATGATTACTCTTTGGAACATTGGCTTGATTTGCTGGATTCTGCCAAACTCTTGCACCAATTTTCATAAATGGGACCAGCCTGTAGTATTATTTTATAACACTTCAGTTTATGTTGATTAGATTTTGGAGGCTGCACAAAGTGAAATATAACCTAAGTCTTGCTGTGTAACATGATGGAAGTCTCCACGGTTTGCTCGTTTTCTGTGCACTATTGTCTAGGTGGATGATTTGAGGAAGACTTTTGATCAACTGTGCTGGAAGCACAGAAGATACAAACAGCAGTATTCGGAGGCCCTTAATGACTTCTATGCCAGTGTGAGTTCACCTTTCAGTGCTTCCCAGCAGAGCTCCATGCTCCATTCTCAAATACTAACTCCTGTACTTAAAATTTACTGCTATTTATTTTTCTTTTCTGACCATTAAACATGTGTCAATGACTCTTTTCTTAAAGAAAAATACATGGGATGCTGAACTTTCTAGTGTGAAAAAAGACTTCACAAACATTTCAATAGCGTATGCTCAAGCAATGGGAGAAAATAAGAAGCTTTCCAATGAGATCATCACCATCACAGATCAAATCAGTGAGAGGTAACTTTGCAAATAACTTTTTTACATGGCATAGTCAATATGTAAAATGTAATAAAGCTCTCCAATTTCTGCTCCTAGGATAAGATGGTGGTTTCTCTGGGTTCTAATTAGCTTAATTTTTGTTTAGGTATATTCCCAATATTACCCTTTAATCTCTGTAGATCCATTAGAAAAGGTTAAAAGAACTAAAAAATGATCCCTACAATGACTTTCACACATATTTATCGTACTACTTGTGAACAAATCCTATTGTGTTCAAAAGTACTTTAATTTTAAAGTACTTCTATTCAAGCTCAGTGTCCCATTCATTCAACCCTTAGTTATCCACAAAACTAACTTATTTTCATGACTCAGAAACTGTAGTTTTCTTAACTTTTCTTCCTAGTTCAAGACTCAAATTCAGCATATCAACAAAGACTGCTGTATATTACTATATATCTTTTTAATCTGGTTACTTTACTGTCCTACCAGAAACCTGATACAAGCTATCATATCTTGCAGGAATTTACGGTGACTTCTGAAACTGATCTACATGTAGCCGTTATGCCCTCTCATCTACAACCTATGTGTTAGTGGGCATGTTCCTTTTTTTTCTGGTTAAACCTATGATTAGTTCACTTCCATATCTGCTTAAATTTTAGCAGGGGTGAAGTGATGGAAACACCTTCTCACATATCACACAACGTCCCTTGAATACATAGTTCTTTTTGCAGTTTCATATTGTATCTGGGTCACCTTTATTTCACTTTTTAAGCTAATTTTATGGTACATTTTTATATACATAATGATCACATTCATCATGATAATTTGTACCTGCACATAATATTCCTTTCTCCTCTGATTAGTCCAATTCCCCTGCCTTCCCTTCAAACCCTTTTCTCTTTTGCCATTTCAAAACTTTATTTTTATTGCTTTCTTTCCATTCGTTTTTTATTCCCTATTCCCTTTATTAAATGGTTCAAATTGTGGCATTACTTCAAACTGTCCTGCTTATCACGTTTATTTTCCAGCCCATGAGGCATTTTTATGGTGTTTTCCTTTCCTAGACTATTTTATATTTCCTATATAATTACTATGTATAGTACCCTTTGAACTGATTCTGCAGTGTAGGAGTGAGGTCTGGGAAGACTTCACTGACTAACTGTGACATTTATTCCCTATTACATATTTACATGTAGCAGAGATATGCCTCTCTTCCCTCTCTCTCATCATGTTTACAATTTTGTGCTGTATGAATATTTGACTGACTTCTATCTCTCAAAATAATTGAGATAATTCATGAAGACAGACATAGGCATTGGCTATTGTTTCTTTATTATCAGCTGCTCATCATCAACTTAGTTCCTGACATGCACTGTGCTATCCATGATTAAGTACTACAGAAAGGGTAGCAGGAAAGCTTCTTAAAAAATTTCTTAGTGATTGCTGTACCTTTGGAAAAGACAGAATGGAAACATTAGTAAAACACAGCATGTGCTAAACATACTTCTAAAAAATCTAAAACACATTTTTCCTAAAGATAACCCAAAATTGTAGTTGTTAGTACCACCATCCTTTATTCTGTTATTTTATTAAGTGAAAGAACCAGAGGAACAAAAATAAACAAATAAAAGAAGATCTGAAATGTGGATAAGGTAGGAAGGAACCAGCTCTATAGACAAGTGAAAGTTAGCATTTTACTGGATTATCCTTCGGAAACAAGCAGCCCCTAAATTACAGCAGTTTACAACATAAAGATTTATTTTACATTCACATTGCACTTTAGGTAGCTGTGCTTCATGTCACCTTTTCTGACACCAAGAGTAAAAGATTGCGTACTTCTGAGGATGCTCTTCTGGTATACAGAGAAAAGTATCCTAATGAGATCAACAGATCTCCCACAGATTCCACAGGAAGGTAATAGTTCTTCCTAGTACTCATATTCCATTGAAGGAAGCAAGTCATGTAAATGGTCAGGTCTCATATTAACAGGATACGGAGTCCAGTTCTCGGAGGAAGAAGTATAGCGAGTTATCAAGAGCACCATGACATTCTACGACGTGCAGTGGGACCATAACCCTGATTATAGAGAAAAATTTGGATAGCAATCATCTTGCTTACCCAGATAACACCTGAAGGTGTCACAGGAAAATCTGCTGCCTCCTTCCCAAGGTTTAATTTGCTTTCCTTCCAAATTTGCTGTGTCAGTTTATGATTCCCTGTCTGCACAGACAATTAAAGTTTATCATTTATTTCTCAACATAGAACCCAAAGTTATATTATAATATGCACCAGATAATTTAAACTTGAGAAGTTTTTAAAATCTGCTTAAGCATCTTACTCTTTCACCACATTTTTGGTGTTTGGTTTCCTTGGTTACTTTTACTGAATGTTGCCAATTTTACTCTAAAAATTATAAAACAATGAAAGATATGTTAAATTAATCTTTGATATCCTTATAATTATGAGAAGGGCTCTATTTTCTAACTTACATGGTTGAGTGTGCCTTAGACTCTACTCTCATTTCCCAAGCCATGATAAACAAATACCATTTTACACAAATTTCCAATTCTTCCAGAGCAATAATATCTTCCAGAATTCATTTAACACTCTGATTGTAGTGCATGATTATTATAGAAAATTTAGAAATTACAGGAGGTAAAATGAGTCATTAAATATTTGACATTATTTTAATACATAGAGATATTACTATTATATATAACACATTTTTTATTTTTAATAACTGTGAGTCCTATTTTTACTCAGATCATTTTATAATTGAATTTTTGTCACATTATAAGACAAATTTCAAATACATCATTTAGATATTTGTATGAGTCTATCATATGAATAAACTATGATGTATATAGTAATTTCTATAATTTAAATTATTTAATTTTTACTACTTGCTATAAATGCTGCTATGGTGGATTTTGTTTGGATTCTTTCTTACCATCATGGTACTTTTAAATTTAAAATAGGTTTATAGAATAGATTGGCTGTAATTCTTTTTCAACATTCTTTTTTAATTTTTTTACTTTAAAAATTAAAAAACTGACAAAACAACAATGCAGACAAAATCAAAACAACAGAAAAAGAACAAAAATGATACATGACCTCAACACAAAGTGATAGAAATTTACAATAGTTGCTAAATTACATACTATCTTCAGTGAAGTTGCTCAGTCCATTAGACATAAGAATGTAAGACTGATCAAACAATCAAAGACAGTAACAAGTAAAAAAAAATAATAAAAGTAATTTTAAAAGCATTGGGAATGATGCAGAGTTTCACCATATAAAATGGTAGGAGTTCAACAATGGTTCTTATACTTCATCAAAATTCTTAATACATCTCTAAAAAGACTTTCTTGGCCTGCTTAGTGAAGGATGGGATTTGGTATAGGTAGGAAGGACAACATTTTTAGTAGTTCCAAAAAAATGTAATAATGAATACATATATCAGGGATTTTGCAGTAGCCAATTTTCAGGTATGTTCTGGAAAGGTGCTGACAGGACCTTCCTACAGATGGCATTTAGAGATGAAAAGAAGAAAAGGGATGATGCTGCTTTATTGAGATAATAAGGGCTTGAAGAGGCTTGAACACTCTCTATAGTAAACAACTTCAGGCTGAAGTCACAAAATTCCCAGAGATAAAAATGAAGTTTTAAAAATGACTTTGCAAAATTGTAAACATATGAGAGAAACTTCACCATGAACAAAAGTTACCAGCAGTAACCCTTAGTATATTTACCACTTGAATAATATTAAAATAATAGTTATCATAGAATTTAGAACATAAAATATTTAGATTCATTTTATTTAGTTAAGTTTAAAGCAGCTGCACTAACAGAGTAAACACTGAACACTGTCAAAATAGATCAGTAAAACAGCCCTGTAAAACATATATACTAGTAAACTGTATTTTTGCTGCTAAAGATTCTATTAAAGTAGCAGAGGCAGCTGGAGGCAAACTAGTCAGTGTGCTTAAAAACAAAAAGTAGCACCCAGAATGCAGCAAAAAGAGAAAAAGAGAAAAAATATGGAACAAAATATAAAAGTTATGGAAGAGGAAATGAGAGAAACAACAAAAATGGGAAAAGTGATCTTCAGAAAGATAATGTCAGAGTCTATGAGTTTTAAAGCATGGATCCTTGGATTTAGACATCATAGTAAATCTCATACAAGATAAACTCAGAAATAAAGTTTTCATGCATTTA
>PVLD010019666.1:0-35827 GCA_004027595.1 Dinomys branickii
GGAGAGGCGGAGAAGGATGGGGCAGGGGAGCAGGGCGGTGGCTCCAGGAGGAAGGGAGGGCCCCACCAGCCAGCCAGTCTGAGCACATTCCTAGCGAATGTGTTCCACACCCCGCACCCAAGTCCGTGGGGGGATAACGGAGACCCCCCCCCCGGCCGGGCGCCCGCTTACCTGCCATGAGAGGACAGGGGGCAGCTTGGTGGGATGTTGGTGCCGAGGCGGCTTAGTTCTGGAAGCGGAGGCAAGCTCGAGACAGCCAGACAGACAGAGACAGACACAATGACGGACAAGCAAACGCGGGGAGCCAGTTGCGCCCGGCGCCAGCCCAGGGTCTCTTGGGCGGCGCCTAAGACTCGGGGAGAAACCGAAAGCGTCAGCGGGCGGGGTGGAGTACCTGGGACCCTGGATTCCCTCCGGGGCCCCAGATCCGCCCCCTCCCTTTGTTCTCCCATTCTCCGCGAGGCGGCCGTGGGCAGACGCAGGACAGATGGGCCCGCGGTCAGCCCGACGGCTCGACCTCGAGGGAGTTCTCCCTGACCCCTACGTGCCCCGGCTCACCTGAAGCCCCCAGAATAGCCCGGGGACCAAGCCCTCCGAGACCCCGGCGCTCCTGGAGGCGGGTCCAGGGCCTGGCCCCGCCCCCGCCCGCCAGGCCCCGCCCCTCCCCGCCAGAGCGGCGCGTCTGCGCAGAGGAGGGCGCCGCTCTAATGTGGACTGTGGATCTGCGACCTAGAGTCGCTTGGTGTTGCCGGGGTCCCCGTCCCTTCCGACTGCAGAAGCCGAGAGCTCCTGGGCCGCGCAGCCCGCTAAGCCCCAGCTCTACGGCCCGTACCAGGGCGCCCCTAGGAAGCCCGGGCCGCTGCGCTGATCTCCCGCGAACCAACTGCACTGGTTCCTGGGCTCCTCCTCCCAAGGACGGCTTGGGCCTCGCTGACGCAGCGGAACACCCTTTACACGCACTCATTGGCTTCCCAGACTGACAGCTGGCTCTCCTTCTACCTCTGTAGGGCCACCTCACAGTCTTCTCTCCCTGACGCTGCGGTGACCCACACAGGCACCTCAAAATTACAGGGCTTCCTTCAGGTGCCCCAGCCACGTGTGTGACAGGCCGCCAACCAGTGTCAGTAATGAATGTGCGGGAAATGAGGCGCTGGAGGCCAGAGGTGGAAGCTTAGTCAGCAAAAACTTCCTCCAGAGGAGGCGGTCGTCTGCATCCTGAGCCGAAGGAGGTCCGCGGGGATTTGAGCAGCTGAGGTGCTCACGCTGCATTGGTAGCAGTAGTCTGCTATGGTCACGGTGGTGCAGGGAGTGTTAACAGGCTTCAAAAATGCATAGGCAATAATATAGAAACTGGTTGGGGGTGAGATATGAAGGCAAGGAATCCAGGATCGCCTCAGATGTCTTTCTAGTAGCCAGGCAGATGCAAATAGACCTGGTAGTGCAAGCCTGTAATCCCAGCACCCGGGAAGGCTGAGGCAGGAGGACCAAAAGTTCTAGCCCAGTCAGGGCAACTTGATTTAGCAAGGGTTAAAAAAAAAAAAAAAAGAAGCAGGTTTAGGGAGCTCCTGCCCCCGTGTCCGCATTACTTTGGAAGAGTCCCAGCACCTCTCCCGGAGCTGCTTATCTCCTTCCATAACTTTAGTCATCATCTGCTTCAGACCCAAACTCTACACGGCTGGAACCTTGAGCCAGCTTCCACTACCACAGAAACATTCAGAAATCCAACCAAAGGTTAGTAAGTATTTCCTGCATGCCAGACAGCATTTGAGGTAATGGGAATGTGTAACACTGTTTTTAAAAAAGATACAAATTTCTGGGCCTCCTTGACAAAAGAGCTAGTGAAGAGATAATAGGTAAGATAGACGATAGATGGGAAGTCAGAAGGTGGTAGGTGCTCTGAGGGTAGAACAGGATGAGAAAAATGGAGTGGTGAGCAGCACACAAACCCACCTGCCAAGCTGGTTTTTTTTTTTTTTTTTCTGTCTTTCTGAGACAAGGTCTTGCAATGCAGTTCAGGCTGGCCTTGAGTTCAATTTGTAGCCTAGGTTGGTATTGAACTTGCAACAATCCTCCTGCCTCGGCCTCCCTTTTTTTTTTTTTTTTTTTTTGTCTTTTTGAGACAGGGTCTCACTGTGCAGTTCAGGCTGAGCTTGAGCTCACTTTGTAGCTATGGCTGGTCTCGAATTTGCAAAGATGGGATTACAGGCGTGTGCCACCACACCTTGGCGCCAGTTTGGTTTTGCTGTTTAAAGAGGCCCAACCAACAAAGTATCACTGAAAAGTTGAACAAAAACATGAAGGAGGGGAGGGATTGAACAGTATTTTAGGCAGAGGGCACAACATGGTCAAAAGTCTTGTGACAAAGTGTGCTCAGTGAGTAAAAAGGAAACCATTGAGGTTGGGATGGAGTTAATGAAGGGGAGGGTAGAGAGGGCACAGAATCACAGTCTTTGAAGACCATCAGACTACACTCTGAGATGAGAAGTGGTGGAGGGTTTAGACAGAAAAGAGATAGGATACTTAGGTACTGAGACTGCAGCCCTCAGGCTGAGGAGATGGCTCAGTGGTAGAATGCTTGCCTAGCATGCAGCAGGCCCTGAGTTCATATCCCTAGTACCACCAAAAGAATAGCTCTCAATCCTGGCCACATGTAGAATCACCTGAGGTATTTTAAGAACTACCTCGGCCTGAGTACCACTTAGTAACAATTAAATTTGACTATTGGGATAAGGTGTGCAGCAAAAGAACTTTTTGAGAATTCTCCAGATATGCAGCAAGGCTGAAGCACAGGCTGAAGACTACTGTTAGAAGAATCTCTCTTTCAGGCTGCCTTGTCAGGAGTAGTGTTACGGTTTCTATCTAGATGTCCTCCTGTGGTGGACTGACAACTTGTAACCACAACTGGGTGGTCAACTGGTAACACTCAGCTGAACTGAACCAGTGTGCTGCTGGGTGTAGGAGGTCCACCTGAGGATTGTTGCTGGCAGCCTAAGAGGCAGAACTAGAGAAGAAGGGAAGCTGTTGAGAGCTGTTGGAAGCTGAGAAAAGCTGTTAGGAAGCTGTTAGGAAGCTGTTAGGGAGCTGCTGATTCTCCTGGGCTATTCGGCTGGAGGACCTTGTCATGCTGGCTTTTCTGATATACTTGGCTGTTCTTGTCAGAGGAGGAGCTCAGGACCTTGTTGTCACTGAGAATGGCTACGGTTCGCTTTGGGGGAGCTCTGGTCCTTCACTTTGAGCATTGCTTCCTGGCTCTGGAGGTGAAGATGCTGCACAGCTCAGTCTCCTGGAGAAGCTTGTTGCTTTGGCTTTCCTGATGAGAACTCAGCTATCCTCATCAGAGGAGAAGCTTGGGGCCTCACTATTGCTGAGGATGGCTGTGGCACTTTTGTGGGGAGCTCTGGCTCTTATTTTGAGCATTTCTTCCTGGCTCCAGTTCAGATCCCTCAGACTGCTAGCACAGATCCTTCATCCTGCTGGCGCAGACTTTTTAGCTTCTACTACTGAAGTTTGGACCTTTCCAGCACAGATCCATGGAACAGGCCTGCGTGAGATGCTGTTATGAGCTCTAGCCCTCCAGTTGGACTCATGGGAGGCATTGCTATGTGCTCTAGGTCTTCAGCTGGACTCATGCAGGACATTACCATAGGATCCAGGCCCTCAGCTGGATTCTTTGGATTCTAGTGTGTGGGCGGATCTTCTGCTCTCTCTTTGTGTATGACTCTTTGGGTGACTATTATAAAATAATCTTATAATTAAGTGTCCTGTATTGTATTGTTTTCCCTCGCAAAACCACAAACTACAACACCTCCAAAGCCTCCTGTGCTCATAGGTGGGGCTTTGAGAGGTGATTAGAGCATGGGTCATGATAATCATGCAGAATGCAAGAGTTGTGGGGTCAAGAAGGCGTCCCCCAAGATTTCAGAAGGCAGCTCAGGAAGCCAGTCAGTGTGTCCCTGAGAGGGCAGTGTGTGAAGCTGTGAGTGTGAAGCCAGAGGTACAGTGGGGACCCCAGAAGGTTGGAGAAGCCAGGAGCATTAATCATCTGAGGAAAAGCACAAGGAGTGCGCAAAGCTAGCTCAAGAGAGAAGCCCTGAGGGCTGTGACCACTGACAGTGCCATAGGGACTGTGCCATCTAGGCTCTTTGGAGTTCACATTACCACTATTGTTGGACATAGAACTGCAGGATTTAATGTTTGTGCTGCTGGGTTTTGGTCTTGCTTTGGTCCCATTACTTTTTTCCCTTCTATTTTTTAGAATGGAAATGCTTATCCTGTGCCTTTGTATGTTGGTAGTATTTAACTTTCTTTTCATTTTTACAGGGGCTCACAGCTAAGTTTGCCTTAAAACTCAGAGATCTTGGACTTGGATTTTCCAGTAATGCTGAAACTGTAAGGACTTTGGCAACTCTTCAAAATGGACTAAAAAATGCTTGTGCATAAAGGGATGTGTGTGTCTTCTGAGGGGCATGGATAGAATGTTATTATATATATATATATATATATATATATATATATATATATTTCTTTTTTTTTTAATTTGGAATGTTATGATATATATGGGGGTTTTTTGGTTTTTGAGACAGGGTCTACGTTGTTCAGAGTAGCCTTGAATTCACTAAGTACCCTAGACTGGCCTCAAACTCACAGGGTTCCTCCTGCCTCAATTTCCTGAGTGCTGGAATTATAGGCATGTGCCACTACACCCAGCCTATGGTTTACATTTAAATGTGCCCCCAAGCCTCCTGCACTCATGGATGGGGCTCTTGCGAAGTAACTGGATCATGTGGGTTTGAAAATCACCAGTGGGTTAGTCTGCAGATCAGTTTATAGCTAAACATGATGTTGGGAGGTGAAGCCTGATTGGAGGAGGCAGGTCAGTGGGGTGTGGCCTGAAAGGTCTATCTCCCTCTCTCCTCCCTTGTCCCCACTCTCTCATTCCTGGTTCTAATCCCATGAGCAAGCCTCCTCTGCCATGCCCCCCTGCCTTGGAACCAGTCAACTATGGACTGGAACCACAGACTGTGAGCCAGAAGAAACCCTCCCTCTTTTATTTTTATTTTTTTATTGTTGTGCAGCACCAGGGATCAAACTCAGGACCTTGCATTTGCTAAGCAGGTGCTTATTCCACTGAGCTATATCCCCAGCCCCTTCCCTCTTTTAAATTGTTGAGTATTGTGTCTCTAAGGCAAGAAAGTAAGACAAGTAGGCTATAAACAGGCAAAGGCAGGAGGAAGTTCTTTTTTCTTATTCGTTTGGTTTTGTTTTTATTTTCTGAGACAGGATCTTGCTATGTAGTGCAGGCTGGTCTCTAACTTACTATGTAGCCTCAGCCTCTGCCTCAGCCTCCTAAGTGCTGGGATTATAGGTGTGCATCACCACACTCAGCAAGGAAGTTGTTTTTTTGTTTTTAAGACAGTGTCTGTGTAGCCCAGGCTGGCCTTCAACATGCAGCAATCCTCCTGCCTCAGCCTTCTGGGTGCTGGGATCACAGGCATGCACAAGGAAGTTTTTAACACAACCTAGGTACTGTGTGATGACAGCTTGGACCAGAGACTAGATGACAGCAATGTTGGTGGTGACAAACGGTCAGTTTCCAGATATGCTGTGGGGCCAACATGATTTCATGATACCTTAGACACTGAATGTGAGAAAAAGAAAATTCAAAGAGAACTCACCGTTGGTTCAGGAGGGACCTTTCTGCACAGCACAAGTGTAGCAGAAAATGCCTCCCCCCACCGCCAGTATATTTCAGTTTGTTAGTTGCCCAGGTAACAGTTCTTGTTCCAGTTGCTCCTGTCTCTTAGAAACAGCTGGTCACTATGAAGCTCACTGTATAAACCAATCCCCAACTGACAAGTCATTCAGCCTGTATACTTCCTGCTTGCTTGCCTCGTATAAGCCTTGGACGACCAGAGATCAGGGCCTGATATTCTGGGAATGATCCTGATCAGTGCCCAGTGCCCACTGATGTAAATAAATCTGTCTCCAAATCTCTGCTCTTGCACAAGCCCCACCGTTACTCTGCTTGGTCACTGCCTGCCCACCCATTCCTGGGCTCCAGCTATCCTATCCTTCCTCTTGTTACAAACATCATCTTCCTTTTTTTCTGGTTAATTTCTAGTTATGCTAATGGCTAGCAAATGGACTGAAGTCTTACCATTCCCCCTAAGCAAAACAAGCCCACTTCTACTTGTTTTATTTTATTTTGGCAAAGTCTACTATGTAGTACAGACTGGCCTTGAACTCCCTTATGTAACCCAGCCCAGCCTCAAATTCATGGTGATCCTTCTGTCTCAGCCTCACAAGTGCTGGGATTACAGGAATGAGCCACCACACCCAGATGCCCACCTCTACTTGTAAGTCTGAACACGTTATATCAATGAACTTTTTGTTTTATTTTGTTGAGACAGGATCTTGTTATGTAATTCAGGCTGACCTTGAACTCATTACGTAGTCCAAGATGGCCTTGAACTTGTGATAATCTTCCATGCCTGGCATCAGTGAACTCCCTTTTTCCTGGAGTGGGGATGGAGACAAGGTCTCTGTATGTAGTCCAGGCTAGCTTCAAACCCTTAGTCCTCCTGTCTCAGCCTCACAAATACTGGGATTACAGGTGTGCACTACCATGTCTAGCTATCAAAGGTTTTGAGACATGGTCTTACTAAACAGCTAGTTTGCTGGGGCTGGGCTTGAATTTGTGATCTTTATGCCTCAGTCTCCCAGACTGTTAAGATCCTCCTGCCTCAGCCTCCTGAGTACTGGGGTTACAGGTGTGTGCCACCACACCTGGCTCCAAATGATCTTTTAAAAGTGTCTGTTTTCACTGCTGAAATTTGAATTTCTTGGTTTACAGAAAAGAATTTAGCTCTTGGAATTAGAGAATTTTATTCAGTTTACCCAGGTCCTAGCTGTGTAATATAGAACCTCTCTTAGCTTTCCTTTCCTCAAACTTGCAGGGATGTTCAGACACAAGGTTCAAGACTTATCATAACTCATTCATATTAATGCAGTTTGGCCACTGCTTTTTTTTTTCTTGTAGTGCTAGGGATCAAAGTCAAGATCTTGCAACATACTAGGCAATCATTCTCTCACTGAGCTACATCCCCAGCCCTTGATATCACTCCCATTGTTCTGACCTTGGCTTGTCACCTTGACCTGTGCATTTTGAGCTTTCCACCCAGTTATGTTCTAGGTAGATAAGGCCCATATCCTGAACCACTTGACTCCCTCAAGTTTGCTTCTTTTGTTGTTTGAGACAGTCTCACTATGAATCCCAGGCTGGGTTTAAACTCACTGTATAATCCAGGCTGACTGAAGCTGGGATTACAGGGGTGCCCCACCATGCTGGGCTTTCACTTTTGCTTTAAACTTGGTGAACCCAGCCAGGCGTAGTGGCACACACCTGTAATCCCAGCGCTTGGGAGGCTGAGGCAGGAGGATTGTTGCGAGTTCAAAACCAGCCTGGGCTACAAAGTGAGCTCAAGACCAACCTGAAGTGCATAGCGAGATCCTGTCTTAAAAAATAAATAAACAAACTTGGTGAACCCAAATTTAAAATGTAACCCGTGCTTTAGAACTTGTGCTTCCTTCAAATGAACCAACCCCACCGTCATGGGGAACCCACGTGACCAGCTAATACTCTGGACCCCAATAAAGGCTGCAGACCCCTAGTTTCCTTTTTGTTCCCACCAGTGGGCTGAGCATGTGCCCAAGATGGTTCCCCCTCTCCCTTGGCCCCCAAAAGTATGATGACCTCTTCCCTCTGGGATCTGCAGTGTCCTGCCTTGCTGTGCCACAGCTGCCTATAGTAAGTCCCTGACTTACAAACATTTGAGTTGTGAACTTTCACAGATACAAAAGGACCTGGTATTACAAACATGCATAGATGCAAACAAATCACAGAAGTATCTCTCATGTCTGCCGGATGGTGTGCGTTTACTGTGTAGTGTGACAGCATACTGTAGTACAGTGCTGTATAGTCGGGGACTGACTGTATTTTTGTGTTTTTATGCTTTACGTTGTATATTTATGTCAAAGGTGTAGAAGACTCACTTTGTTGGACTTGTGAATGAATCCTAATGAACATTCTCCCAGAATGGAGACTTACTGTCAGGAACGAACTTGTATACCAAACCTAACTTTAACACCTCACTTAATAAATTACCACAGTAAAAACAGAGACCAAGTATCAAGCAGGTGTTACTTACTTTAGTTTGCCAGTCTACTGGCAAGGCCAAAGCTAAGGTATTGACCTCAATACACAGAGGGTGGTCATTCCAATGCCTGGGTCTTCTCCAGGACGTTCACCCTGTGACCCAGATGTCATCTAAAATGGATAGAAATGCTGAGCTGGATGTGGTGATACATGTGTTATCCCAGCACTCAGGAGGCTGAGACCAGAGGATCGCCAGGAGTTTAAGGCTAGCCTGGGCTACACAGTGAGTTCAAGGCCAGCCTGAACTACATAGTGAAACCCTGTCTCAACAACAACAACAACAAAAAAAAACCTACAAAATAAATTTAGCACATCGGTTTTCCCAGCACTCAGGAGATGAGGCATAAAGATCGCTTGGGCATTGGTGGTATAGTGGTGAGTATAGCTGCCTTCCAAGACTGCTTGGAGCTGGAGGCCAACCTGAACTAAATAGCAAGACTGTCTCAAAAAAAGAAGAAAAAAGCAGACCATAAAGATATGGAACTGGGTGAAATTACCCAGAAATTGTCATTTTGAGAAAGGGTCTACATACTTTGTATTTAAAAGGTTTGATACATAATACATTCCTGGTGGGAGTTGGTACATAGATACACTGAATCTATCCTCTTTACTGCCCTTTCCCTTTCGCTCCTCTCCCTCCACCTCTAGATCCTCTTCCCATTTGCAAAAGATCTACCCCCTCATTTCCTATCATCTATCTTTTATTATTTTTTTCCAGTTATTTATATTTTGGGTTCCTTATAGAGGAGAAATCATGCAACATTTAAGTTCTGTGTCTGATTGGCTTTGCTCAGCATTATGGCTTCGAGGTACATCTATGTTCCTACAAATGACTCAAATTTATGCTTCTTTATGGCTGTGTACTCCATTATGTTTACGTGCCCTTTTCTTTAACCCACTTACCTGCTGAGAGACTCCCATACTTTCTGAATGCATACATTCATGAAAATTGTGTCCAAAGTATACTTTGCAAAACACACACCAAAATGGAAAGTTAAAAGGAAGCCTTAAACCCTTCAGTCTCTTACTGTTGCACTACAAATAGAGTCCAAGCAACTTACCACCTTTTGCAAAGCCATCACTGGCCATCTGGACTCCTTGGTCACTACATGGCAGCTACACTGGATCTGTCCTTCCTCCAACTCACCAAATTTTGTCTCACTTCAAGGATTTTGAACTGTTCCTTTGTCCATCTTGCTCACTATTATAATACACTTTTTCTATTCTTCTCATGGTTATTTCAGCTTCAGTAGGACCCCTTTGAAGGGTGTTCCCATCTAAAGCGGCGGGTACATCCTTCACTGCCCAGCTGTCCCACTATTCTTCTTCCTTCAAACAGGTAGCGCAACTTGCAATGACACATTTGTGTGTTCAGTTGCTTAAGATGTTTCTACCGCTAGATGGTGAACTCCATAAGGGCAACAATAGGTCTATCTTGCTGGTATTTGGGGGTAGGGGCGGTACTGAGACAAGGGTCTCCTTGTTTAGTTCAGGCTGGCTTTGAACTCATAATTATGTAGCCCATGAACTTGTGATCCTCCTGCCTCAGCCTCCCAACTGATGGGATTATAGGTATGTGCCACCATATTTTGTCTTATGATTGAACTTCCCTGTAATGTGTCTGACACACAGGACCAACACTGGCTTATTAAATGTTGTCCTAAACATCTTCCACTTCTCTCTATGCTGTATTAGTCCAGCCTTCCTTGCTACTCTTTGTCATTCTGCTCCTGCTTAACTCAGTCAGCCTATACTGAGAATGAATCTTGTTCCCCAAAGTCTTCCTCTTCCCACCTCAGTACCTTTGTTCACTGTGTGCCCCCCACACAACAGCCTTTAAGGGTTGTCTCAAGCACTATGAAGCATTTTCTGACCCCTCCAATCCATGATGTTCTCTTTCTGCTTTGAATCCCAAAGAATTTTATAACTTTTCCTGTCCTGCCTTGCCTTAGCTGTTCCTTGCGAAGTGTGTGTGCAACAAACTGATAGAATAACAGAACTGAAAACTTCTACCCTACAGTAGTTTTCAAATTCTAGTGAACATCAGAACTACATGACAAGCTTGCTAAAATGCGGATCTGAAGGCACCGAAGAGAGCTTCTGTAAGAATCTACATTATTTCAAGTATTCATATGGGTTTTTATTTTGGTTTTGTTTTTTTGAGACAGGGTCTCACTTTAGTGCAGGCTGCCCTTGAACTCACTATGTAGCCCAGCAGCCTTAAACTTAGGGTCAACCCTCCTATCTCAGCCTCCTGAGTGCCTGGATGACAGATGTATACCACCATATCCAGCTTTGCTTTTGTTTTGTTTTGTTCACACAGGGTCTCAACATGTAGTTCACACTGGCCTTGAACTCACTATGTAGCCGAGGCTGGAACTCATGGTGATACTCCTACCTCAGGCTCCTGAAAATTGGGATTATATGCGTGTGCCACTATGCCCAGCTATTTTAAGCACTCTTTATGACTCTACTGCTCACCTGTTTATCATACCAAGTTACCTTGAAAACAGTCTCCAGAAGCAAGGTTCATTGCTAAGTCTTAGAAAAGGGAAGGAGTTCAATGGTTGAATCCTTACCTTTTCCTTTCCGAGAGCTTGGTTTGATGAATAAAGGCTCCAAAATTACTTGCTTTTCCTTTTTAATTTCCTTTCTGTTTCATTTTCCCACAAAATTACCCAGAAAAGCTCGGTAACTAAAAAGATACTTCAAAGAGCCAGGGTAAACCAGCCTAGGAGAAGTAAGCTCCCTCCCACTGGGCCCAGCATCTGTATGCTAGTATCTCCACTCAGAGCCTGGTAGTAAAAGCTGGTACAGAACAAGGTGGTTCCAGAAGCTAGCAGCAACCCGGCCTGTAGGAGACACAGGGCAGGATATGGTCTTGTAAGAACAGGGAAGGCTGAGGCAGTGGATAGGTTTTCTTAGGATTAGGCACGGGGACAGTTACCCAAAGGGGCTTTCTGCAATGCGGTACTCCTAACAGGGCCAGACTGTGAAAGAAGTGGTGTTTGTTGGCCTTGTCAAAGAGCTGTAAGAAAAGAGACACAGGGGACTTCCTAAGCAAAGCAGGCAACTAGATCCTGTGGTGACACATAGGATCAAAGTCTGCCACCCTGCCCCCAACCAGCTTGCCCCTCCCTGGGGCATCCATGCCACAGGCTTGTAGCATTTGCTGCACCAAAGACCCGCGCTTTTCCCCCAGCCCCCACTTTCCTCAAGGACCCCAGACTTTGTGCCTTCGTTGACCAGCGGGTCAGGGAGCCCCAGCGCAGTTACTTCACCTCCTTCCCGTAGGCATCTGGGAACTGAGCGCCTGTGGAGAGAGGCAAAGGCTATCAGACATAGCACCAGTCCCCACTGGCCCCAAACACGGGAGACCAAGTGGACACTGGCGAGAAAGCGTGCTCCCGAGGAGGCTTCCATTAGTACTGGAAGCACACAATACACACAGTACTGGGAACCCAATGGACTCGCTGCGGGGCATTAAAAGAATTAGGCTCCGCGGACTGTCTGGCTGGGGGGCACTTCCCGTAGGCTCTCCCCCAGATATAGTCCCCTTGCACGTCCCGGTTGTGACCCAGGTTCCTGACCGTGCGCCCCGTAGGTGGCCAAGCCCAAGGCCCCAGCTCCTGACAAGGCAGCAAGACGACGGAAAGCAGCTCCTGGCCCGGCCATGGTGGTAGATGGTCACAGGCGGGACAAACACCGCCCTAGCCACCCAAGAGGCCAACCAATCCTGATCGCCCAAGCAAATAAGGTATATAGGTGCCCAATCAGGGCCGTGTTTACTTCCAGCACCCCGGTCCCCAAGACGGATATTTACGCCTTTGTAAAACCAATACTGAGTGGTGAAGATGTCTGGCGGGCGGAGAAACTGGAACCAATTAGCAGTGAAAGAATGGAGCAGTGAGGGGCGGGGTTAGAGGCGGGATTAGAGGATTTGCGTCACGGATTGGCCCACTTTCCAAGTTGATCGCCTCTTCGAACCTTCCCCGCCCGCACCTCTGGCTAATTTCCAAGGATCCTGGTCTCCACGCAAAGTTCCGCCCCTTTCCCCACAGGCTCCTCCCATTCTGCTTCAAACCAGACCCACTCCCAAGAAGAGGAGGTCCCACGGATACCAGACCCCACCCATTGCTGTTAATCCCCGCCCACTTTGCCACTGGCCTCCTCCTCCAGGTCCTTAGGCTCCGCCTCTCCGTGTGATGCTCGGGCCCCTTTATTTCGGCTCCTCTCCCCCTCCCTCCCTAGACCCCGAGAGCCCCGAGGGTGGGAGATCCGGGGGAATGTTTCCACCCTGCCCCGGCTGGCTACGTCCATCCGTCCGTCTGTCCACTCCCACCTCCTTCCACGGTCTCCAATCGCTCCACACTCCTGAGGGCGGGCGGGCAGGCGGTGCGAGCGAGGGGTGTGCGCCGCTCTCTCGGCAGGGGGCGGGGGAGGCGGCCGCGCGGTGACGCGCGGGGCTGCTGCGGCTGCTCCGCCGGCGGATCATCACTCTCGGGCTGGGATGGACGCGGGGCGGGCGGGTCCCGGCAAGCGGAGCCCGGAATCTGGGCCTCCCGACTGCTGAGCCTTCCCCCTCCCCTCATCCTAGTCTTCCCTTCGAGGAGCCCCGCCGACCTCTGCCTCGAGGGTTCGGGCACGGCTCCCGTCCTCCTCTGACTCCTCGGACTCCCCCTCCCGCCCGCCCTCGGGATCGACTAGATCCCTCCCCCTCCCTGAGGATTCCGGCTGGATCTCTGCCCCTGCACCGCGGATCCTGCGCTGCGGGGGGCCCCGAGCCCCTGGGGATTGCCGTGGACTCTACTTCAGCACCCAGTCCCTTAGGATCCTCTGCCTGGACCGCTTCCTGGTCCCTCGAAGCCAGGCCACGGAGCCAGTGGATCTCCACTCCAGTCTTGTCCCGTCGTGCCCTCCTTGCTTTGCCATCCCCTCTGCGGGGTTCCCTGTTATCAGGCTCCCCCGACCCCATCCCCTAGCTCTCCTTTTCCCGGGGATCGACTGGATCCCGGCCCCGCCCCCCGGGGCTGGGGCGATCCCCCTCCCCCGCCGGGTGAGGCTCTTCGGGCGGGGGCTGGGCCTGCGGGGCCACGGGGGCTCAGAGGCCACCGCCACCCTCCCGAAGCCCGTCGGCCCCCCACTCGGAGCCCTGGATGGAGGCACCACGGCCCCAGGGCTGAGCCAGGTAGGAGCTAACCCAGGCTGGGTGGAGGGGGCTGCGTGGCGGTCCGCTGGGGTCTCCCTCTCCCCATCTTTCTCCCTGCGCCTGGTTTCCCCCAGCCTGCCCTGTCTGCGTGTCTCCGCCTAGGGATGCTCTCGCCGTGTCTCTGCGTCTTGGTCTCTTTGTCTCTGCCTCTCTCCAGTCCATGAATGATCCTTTGAATGGGCCCACAGACCCCGTGTGTTCCCATCTCCCCCTCCCCCTCCTCCCCTTCCCGGCCAAGCCGTTTTCCCCACTGCGGGAAGGCGGGGGGGGGGCTGCGGCCTGAGCCCCCGTCCCCCAGCTCCACCGGCTGGGGGAGTCAGGCCTGGGCTGGAATGGAGACAGCAAGGCAAAGGGATAGGGAGAAGGACGAGGGATGTGGCAGACCGAGGTGGGAGAGAAAATGTGGGAGACAGAGATAACGATGCGAGAGAGAGACGGAGAGAACAGGAGGGAGCTTGAGGGAGAGAACTGGGGAAGGTATTTGGAGGAGACAGACGAGAAACACCGGGGAGAGAGAGGGGAAGACAGGGGTGAGAGGCAAGGCAGGAGCTAGAGCTGGAAGAGGCCAAGGAAAGCTGCTCCGAGGGAGCGGCAGAGGGGAGAGATGGGGGCTCTGCGGGGAGGGAAGGAGGGAGAGGAGCTGCTTGGAGGGGAGGAGGTCGGGGGCCTAGGAACCCTAGAACGGAGGGGGTGACTGAGGCAGGCCCTTGGGGGGAGAGCAAGGCCATGGTGGCTAAACCTAGCCTGGCACAGGGAGAGGTCCTGAGGGAGCCAACTCCAAGCCCCCTCCAGGTGAGAGGCAGCAGGAGCTTAAGAGGATCCGAAGAGGGGGAGGGCGGCTGGGTGTGAGTGGTAAGGATTCCTGTGTCCTCATCTCTGGAATAAATTGACACCTGCAGAGAGCCACCCGCGGGCTGGCGCCTGGCTCTAAAAACCCCGCGTCAGCAAACAGCTCTGGCTGCTGGAGGGGTGTGGGGGGGCTTGCTGAAATGACCTGGGTGCCTGCCCCTTTGGTCTGATCTCTCCTCTTGTCCTGCCCCTGCTGCCCTGAGCACCCAGGCATCAGAGCAGCGATGGTAGGGGGTGGCAAGGGGAAGGGGAGGTGAAGGAGTGGGATGGGATGGGATGGGATGGAAAGGGAAGGGAAGGGAAGAGAGCTGAGGTTTGCCCCCAGGACACGTCAAAATGCCCTGGAAACAAGAGGTGTCTGGAGTAGAAGGCTGTTCAAGGCTGTGGGAGGGGTCTTATTTGGTACCTCTGCAAGCCACCTCAGCTCCCCTTCTCCCCAGCCAGAGCCTGGTCACTAGGGCTCCACTCTGACTGGCTAACAAGGGGGCAAGAGGACGATCTTTTAGGGTTCTCCATGCCCCCAGAGTCCCCTTCTCACCATATATTCCTCTATTATATGGTTGGGGGAACTAGCATTCTGACTCACACCTCTGCCCTCCCCCTCAGGCCCTCAATGGACCCCTCAAGCAAACTAGCCCCTTCCCCTCTTCCTCCAGACCCCCCCTCCAGGGTTAAAGCTGCAGCCCGTTGCCGAGGTAACATTGCGGGGCAGCATCCCGTCGCCCAGCAACCGGCTACAGGATCACGCATCTGTCCCCGGATTTGCCCCTCCAGCATCCTCTCCGTACTCTAACTCCTACCTCGAGGCACCCCAACTTCTGAGAAAAGAAATGACAGTGCTTGGGGAGAAAGGGGCCAGGGGCCACATAAATCCTTAGGGAATGGTGTCTTGAAGGAGAAAGAAGGTGCTGGGCTTGTACAGTCCCAAGAAAGGCCCTAGTCTGACCTGGGGTGGGGGTTCAGTGCCATGAAATTATAGCTCAGGAGTAATTAACACGTATAAACAAACCGGCCACTTCCTACTAATTAATGAGTTGTTATTTTTATTTTCTCTTCCTTGCCTATCTCATTCCCTCCCAGGGAGGTGGGCATTGAGACTCCTGAGTCCCTGGGGAGAGCCTGCTGGGAGGGATGGTAGTCTGGTCAGGGGCTGCTGGATCTGAGGAACTGACCCACCCTTTCCTCTGACTTTATCCTGGACTTTTACCACACCTGCCTCTCCCCCAGCCTGGGTCCCTGCTGAGGGGAGGTGGGTGCGGGGCCTGTGGGTGGAAGAAGTGGGGCAACTTGGTCTGAGATCCAAGTCACTAACCACTTTGTCTCTTCTGTTTCCCCACTCCTTTCTGTCTACACATCCACCATCCCTTCCCTCTTTCACCTCTATATTTTTGTGTCTGTCTGTCTGTATCTTGCACCCTGTCCCTTCTGCTCTGCCTCCTGCAGGTCGGGCCTGCCTTCACCTTCTCCCACCTCCTTCCCCTTCCCCAACCCTTGCCCCCTCCATGGAGAGGAACAGACTCCTCTGTCCCGTCTAACCCAGGTCCCTCCCCACGCCCCTCCTCCCTCCTTTCCCCTGCCCCCTCCTGCCCCCTGGGGCGAGGGGGCCTCCCTCCCTCTCCCCCCCTTCTCTCTCTCTCCGAGGGGGGGGTCCCGGGGAGGGAGGGGGGGTCCCCGATCAGCATGTGGCTCCTGGCGCTGTGTCTGGTGGGGCTGGCGGGGGCTCAACGGGGGGGAGGGGGTCCTGGCGGCGGCCCTGGCAGCCCAGGCCTGGGCCTCAGCAGCCTCGGGGAGGAGCGCTTCCCAGTGGTGAACACGGCCTACGGGCGAGTGCGCGGTGTGCGGCGCGAGCTCAACAACGAGATCCTGGGCCCAGTCGTGCAGTTCTTGGGCGTGCCCTACGCCACGCCGCCCCTGGGCAACCGCCGCTTCCAGCCGCCTGAGGCACCCGCCTCCTGGCCCGGCGTGCGCAACGCCACCACCCTGCCGCCCGCCTGCCCGCAGAACTTGCACGGGGCGCTGCCGGCCATCATGCTGCCTGTGTGGTTCACCGACAACTTGGAGGCGGCTGCCACCTACGTGCAGAACCAGAGCGAGGACTGCCTGTACCTCAACCTCTACGTGCCCACCGAGGACGGTAAGGGCGCGGGCATAAGGCCCAGCACCCCATGAACACAGCCCACAGACACACACCCAGACCCTCAGGCACTTGACCAGCTCCTGGCCCTTGAGCTGGGCCTTAGTGGGGACAATGAGCAGCCATCTGTCCCTATAGCCTCTGGGTGCCCTCTGAGCACAGTAAGGGCACCTGCCAGGCAGTCCCAGGAGCATCCCACACACAGCCACCCCAGAAGTTCTTCATGCCCTAGAGAGCCACGTTGAGTGGCAGTCACTTAGCCTGGGCTCACCCACCTTTGCAGCGAGGCACACAACCACCTGATCTCAGTGCGTCTGCTCGGGATTCAGGTGATGGGATGGTCCCCTCCTCAGATGCCCACTCCAGCCTTGTGCACTGCCCACATCTAGGACTGGACATGGCATACTCACTTCAGCTACCTCACAGACAACACAGACTCTTCCTCTCACCCCACCAGGGCCACCTGGGCAGACTTCCTTCTACCAGGTGGCACCTACCCTCACTTGAGCTAAGTGTCCTTGGCTATGGTCCTTCTGGGAGATTGCTGTCTCCTGTACAGAAATACCTCTATATTCCTGAGGGATCAGAGAAGGTTCTTGCCAGGAGCCCCTCCGCTTACTGCCCAGCCTGCCCATCCATCCCCATCTGAGCGTCCTCCCTTGGGTCCAAGCTGCTGTCAAAGAACTTCTGTCTGCTACAGGTCCCTGGACAGTTCTGCCAACCTTCCATACCCCAAGATTAATCAGAATACCTTCTAGCTGTCTACAACAGGATAATTGCAGATTCCAGCTACCTCAACAGAATATCAACATAAACAGCCCCATATTACTCTTCTGATGTTCCATCTTGCTACTCCAAAACATGCCAGCACCTTCACAAAGCCCAACCTCTGCTGTGCCCTCCCCCCAGGCCCTGTTCCCAATAACCTGGTGCCCAGGAATCCTTACTGTGCCCTTATACCGCAGCATCCCCACAAAACATACTCAAGTGTCACAATTGTCTGAGTCTCAGCCACTCATACAAATCATGCTCCCAGTCATCCAGGGCACTGACCTTGTGCTCCAATACCCACGTATTGCAATTCTCCAATACCCACATATCACAGAGCATACATGCAACACCTCCCTGACATTGTGTGCCCCATCCTCCACACAGGCCTGTGCTCCCAGCTCTCAGCAACACGGCTCCATTCATGCTCCTTAGTGTCTCTAGATATAGATCTTGTGCCCTGATAACACCCACACACAGACCTCACACTCCATCACTGCATTTGGACTGTGTGTTCCAACAGGCTACTCACACCACAGTCCCCAACACCTTCATCTCATCTCACACGTCTACCCCAACTCCTACCTGGAGGTCATTCGAACCCTGCTCTCAGGTCAAGAACTAACACCTAATACCTCGCACTCTGCACCCAGAATCTTCTCATGCCAGTCACAGAATTTATGCACTCAACCCATCCATGTACATCTGACCACCTCCCATATGGACCCTGTGTTCCTTGTTTCAGGTGTGTACCCCAGCCTCTTCCTTCCTCCTCCCCATGGAAACCCTGCCTCCCTACCACCCTGACACAGTCCACAGAAACATCACATACACTGATCCCATCTAAATTATCAGCACCCTAGTCCCCCCCAGACTGTTCACCTTTGCACGTTCCACACACCCTCCATACCCTCCACACAAGACACATACACTTCACGTTCCTTTGTCCTGTAATGGACCACCTACCTCACCCTGAGACCTGTGAGTCTCCCACCACAGGACCTCGCACAGACTGTGCATCTCATCTCGATACGGCCCGCTTTCCGGCCTCCCATATCTTCATGGAGGCTTTCTGATAGCCCCATATGAAGTACCCACTACTTACCACTGAACCATTTACCCCAACACCTCCACACAAATTGTCTGCTCCTACCCCCATGCCACCTATGCCCACACTTTCTATATTTTTAACCATTGTTTATTACAGACCTGCTTGGGGCCTGACACATTCAGGTGATCTCACTAAATCTTCACACCGGCTCTGGGAGGAAGAGTTTGACTCAGGCGCACTTCAACACATACATACACTCCACATTCTCATGCACAGCACGTGGGAGCCCTGCTGACTCTACTCCCATTCACACTCGCTCAAAGAAGAGGCCCCTTTCCCAATGGGTTCCCTTAGGGCCAACTTTGCCCTTAAGGAGAAGTCTTCAGAGTGAGCCTGGGGCTTGCAGACCCATCCCTCCCAAGCCATTGAGGAAAAACCCCTGCCATCCTAGGAACCCCTTGAGTTCTTTGAGTTCCAGCTTTACCCCAACCAATCCCCTGACCAGTGAAACCTGGATCTCTGGGTTCAGTCTGGGGCCTTTCCCTGACACTAGGCCCACTTTGTGCATCCCAGCACCTCCCACCCAGCACCTAAGTGTCAGGCTGGGTCAGGGCACTGTGTGTCCTGTTATCTGTTTCCAGACTGAACCCTCCAAGTGGGGAGGAGGGCTTTCTGGCAGTGGAGCAGGGGCTGGGAGTGGGGCTGGTGGCAAATTCACAATCTGGGGGGAGGAGAGGAGGCCTGGGTAAGGGACAAGGTTGATAGGAGTGTGGAGGGATGAGTTGGAGTGGAGGGCAAGACCTGATGACCCCTTTCCCTGCTTTGCCCACACTGGGGAGATGGGGTGAGAAGTCAGGCCTGTGAATGCAGATGAAAGAGAAATGCTGGCGGGTGAGGCTGGGTAGGTGCGGGGGGCAGCCCTAGATGACCTACCTATAGCCCTCCAGTGGGGAGCAGAGGGCTTCGGGGGGCTGTGAGCTTCGGGTGGGCTGCCCCAAACCCCTTCTGCCCTCTCCCCTCCTGAGTGGTTCAGAGGGAAGCGGAGTCCTCTCTGCACAGCCTTACCCCTCTATAGCCTGGGTGCAGGAGGCAGCGCTTGGCTGGTCCCAAAGGGGACCTTTGGGAGAGGTGGCCTGGGTGGCAGCCAGCCTTATCTCCAGGGGCTTCCCCTCCCCTCCCACCCACCACTCCTCTAACACTTTCATTTCCAGCAATTAGCAAACACACCAACAAGACAAATCCTTTCCAGCCAAGTCAATGTGTCTTAAGACAGGCCTCAGCCCACTCAGGCACCCCACCCCCAAAACCCACCTTTTCTTTGGGGCATGACTTTTTCCGGGGAGGGGAACAAAATTGGGTTATAGAAACGTTTTTCTCTTTTCTTGGTTTCTTTTTCTTGCAAACGAATTTTGCTTTTTTTGGCTTATTTTTTCTGCCTCCCCCCACCCTCCCCTTTTCTGCTTTCTCTCCTCCCCTCCCCATCCACCACCTCTCCCAAACCCCATCTTTCCCCACAAAATTGTCCTTTTTTCTCTGTTTTGTGTTCCCGGTCTTAGGTCCGCTCACAAAAAAACGTGACGAGGCGACGCTCAATCCGCCAGACACAGGTAGATTTAAAAATCCCGCTGCTGCATGTGATTGCTTATAAGAGAACGTTCATGGCCCTGCCCCTAACTAAATGTCCCCACAGCCCTCAAGGCCCCTCAGTCACTCTCCCAACTAAAAAAAATGAAAAAGAAAAGAAAAATTTTTAATCATTTGAAAAATGAATTATGAAAACTTCAAATGAAATTTGGAAAATGTTGGACCCACTAGAAAACCTGCAAGAAAAGCTAATCACGGTGAAAATAAAGTGGAAAAAGAAAAGAATTTGGAATGTCAGAAAAAAACCCAAAGAATCGGATAAAATGTTTATAGTTTGAAAGAAATTTGGACTGTCTTGAAACCTGTGAAATGTATCATTTGAGAAAACAACTCTAATTTGGAGCAAAACAACATTTGAAAAAAAAATCATAAAGTTGGCAAATTGACTATACAACTGAAACATCAGAAATCTGCTACAATTTCCAAAAGCCTATCAGACACAGAAAATGCAAACATTTGAAGCAAATCAAAGAATTTGGAAATTTTTAAAACAAGGCCCAATATCTTGATATTTCACCACAAAATTTTGAAGAAAAAAAAAAAAAAACGAATTTTTTCTTTTTTCTTTTTTTTCCAAAATGGAGTTTTTTGTTTTTTCTTTTCTTGTTGAATCTGCCCCAAGAGCTTCTTGCTTTTTGGTTGTTGTTTTTTCTTTCTTTCTTCTTTCTTGATCCTGTTTTTTGTTGTTGGTTTTGAATTCTTGCTGCCCCAGACCCTCTTCCTGCTCCTTCCCTTTCTGAATCCCCTCACCCCACACTGGGAGGGGGTGGGGGGAGAGTGGAGAAAAACCAAAGGCTTTTAGACAGGACTAGGAGGGAAGGAGATTCCAGCCTGAAGCTGCTGGAAAGTCTGGAAGGAAGAATTTGGGGTGGAAACAGAGGGTGCTGCCTATCTGGGAACTCAGGTGAGGAAATTAGGAGGCCGCAGAGAAGGCCTGAGAGGCAGCAAGCTGGCTGGGAGGAGTCCAGGGTGAATGCCCTTATGACCAGCAGGCTGAACTTCTGGCCAAAAGCAGATGTATCAGGATGTGGGAGTTGGCCAAGGTGCTGGGGACCAGCTGTAGGGGGCCCAGGTCTGGCTCCTGTTTTCTGAGCACCCAGGCAAGTCCAGGTGGCAGGTATTAAGAAAGAGCAAGGCCCATGGGCCAGCGGTGATCCCGAACTGGCATGGTGGCTGAATCACAAGGGAGTTGCAGAGGTGGGGTGGTATAACTCTGGGTACACTGGCAAATCCTCTGTCTCCTACCCTCTAGGAATTTATCACCCATGGTCCCAGCTGAAGTCTTTGAGAGCCTCCTACATGTGGCAATGATTGAGGAACCCTTTTGGGTTGTGGCAAGAAAGGAAGCTAGGGTTCAGGCCAGTTTGTAGATGTCCAAGAGACACAGAGCTGCACCCTGGCTTCATTAGGCAGGCTCTTTCCCACCCTGCCTCCTCCTGCCACAGTAATTAGGCTGGGGGTTGTCATGGTAACTGGGGAGGTGACCTAGAAAGGAATTAGGGCGGGGAAGAGAGCAAGCCCCTAGGGACCCTAGGGCCTGGCACCCCCTCACCCACTGACCAGGGTGCCGTGTGGAGTTGAGGCCCAAGGTCTGAGTGTGAGGAAGTGCCAGGACTCTCCTAGCACCTCTGGCCCAAGTTCCAGTCTTAGGGCCTTCACTCAGGAGCAGGTAGGAGATTTGCTCTGTGTGGGGAGGGCATCCCTGGACCCAGCAGATGCTCTGAGGAAGGCTACCTCCCACCCCCGGCCACTGTTGGGCTTCCTGGAAGGTCTGCCCCGCATTTGGAGAAGTGCCTGGGGACATGCTGGCCTGGGGTGGCAAGGGCCCTTCCTCTAGGGCTAGCTGTGGGGGAAGAAGGGGAATCCGGTCTTGCCCCCCAGGGACGGGAATAACAAGTCCTCTGAGCACAGGGCTGCTCCTCAGCAGGCCTGGGAGCTGTAGTGCTACTTCTAGTCTGATTGTGTCCTTGTCCCCAATCTCCTGGCCCACCTGCTGCCCCCTCCACGCAGATATCCGAGACTCTGGGAAGAAGCCTGTGATGCTGTTTCTCCATGGCGGCTCCTACATGGAAGGCACAGGGAACATGTTTGATGGCTCAGTCCTGGCTGCCTATGGCAACGTCATCGTAGCCACACTCAACTACCGCCTGGGGGTGCTCGGTGAGGGTGGACAGCCAACGCTGGGGGCGGAGTCTGGGAGGCAGGCCTGGTGGGCAGGGGTCCTCTAAACCCAGCAGTGTGGCTTCTGGGTTGCACCGAGTAGCCCAGAAAAAGAGCAAGGGTGCTGTAACACCTCCAGGAAGCCCCTTCTTCTATCTCCAGGTTTCCTCAGCACTGGGGATCAGGCTGCAAAAGGCAACTATGGGCTCCTGGACCAGATCCAGGCCCTGCGCTGGCTCAGTGAAAACATTGCCCACTTTGGGGGTGACCCTGAGCGCATCACCATCTTCGGGTCTGGGGCAGGAGCCTCCTGTGTCAACCTGCTGATCCTCTCCCATCATTCAGAAGGTACCAGTGCTCTCCCCAGCCTGCCCTGCCCTTTTCACATCCCAAACCCTACCAGCTCCCCCTTTGTGCGGGTACTCATAGGCTAGCTCGAGGTCTGCCTTTCCCACCAGGACTCTTCCAGAAGGCCATTGCCCAGAGTGGCACTGCCATTTCCAGCTGGTCTGTCAACTACCAGCCGCTGAAGTACACGCGGCTGCTGGCAGCCAAGGTGGGCTGTGACCGAGAGGACAGTATCCAAGCTGTGGAGTGTCTGCGCCAGAAGTCTTCCAGGGAGCTGGTGGACCAGGATGTCCAGCCTGCCCGGTATGGGGGTAGGACAGGACCGGGGCCACTGGGCAAGGAGAGGTAGGCTTCAGACCCCACTAGTGACCTCTTCCTTGGCAGCCTTCCCTCAATGGAGGTCATAAAACAAGTGAGCACAGAGTGGCATGAAATGCTTCAGGATGACTTCCAGAGAGGTCCGGTGCCCTGCAGGACTCTAGGAGGTCTTCAAGTAGAGGAGAAGGGTCTCTCAGGTCAAGGGAGACATCTGCATGTGGGCTTAGTGGGCCAGGAGCTGAGTGGAGGCCAGTGAGCCGGTAATGAGACCCTGCCTCTTCTCCCCAGCTATCACATTGCCTTTGGGCCTGTGGTGGATGGTGACGTAGTCCCAGATGACCCTGAGATCCTCATGCAGCAAGGAGAATTCCTCAACTATGACATGCTCATTGGAGTCAACCAGGGAGAGGGCCTTAAGTTTGTGGAGGACTCTGCAGAAAGTGAGGATGGTGTGTCCGCCAGCGCCTTTGATTTCACTGTCTCCAACTTTGTGGACAACTTGTATGGCTACCCGGAGGGCAAGGATGTGCTGCGGGAGACCATCAAGTTCATGTACACAGACTGGGCTGACCGGGACAATGGTGAGATGCGGAGGAAGACCCTGCTGGCGCTCTTCACTGACCACCAGTGGGTGGCCCCAGCTGTGGCCACTGCCAAGCTGCACGCCGACTACCAGTCCCCTGTGTACTTTTACACCTTCTACCACCACTGCCAGGCTGAGGGCCGGCCAGAGTGGGCAGACGCAGCACATGGGGATGAGCTACCCTATGTCTTTGGCGTGCCCATGGTGGGTGCCACTGACCTCTTCCCCTGCAACTTCTCTAAGAATGACGTCATGCTCAGTGCAGTGGTCATGACCTACTGGACCAACTTCGCCAAGACTGGGTGAGGCCAGAGGGACTGGTAGGGCTGGGGGGACACCCCTGCAGGCCAGGACACCCTCACCATCTTCAACTGACCCTCTCTCTCCTCTCCCTCTATCATACGGCCATCATTCCTCCAGGAAGACGCTCACTCTTGCCTTCTCTTGCTCAAGCGAGACCGACTCAGACATTAGTGAACACCTCTGTACCAGGCAGCAAGCTGAGGGTTGGAGATTCGGCAGAGTTAGAGAGGGCCCTGTCCTTCCTGGGGGTGGGCTCCCTCTGTGGCTTTGGCTTGGTGTCTGTTTCCCTGTCCTCCCTTGCCTCCATCTCCCACCAGTGCCCTGCTCCAGTCCGACCACTCAAGTGTGTGTCTGGTGTGTGAGGATTTGTGTCTGTCTGTCTCTGTGCCTATAGCTCTCTCCTAAAATCTGCTAACATCTCTCTCTTTCCCTCTTTGATCTGTTTACTTTTTGCTGTCTCCGGCTGCTGCTCCCTTGACCCTGGGTGTGTCTGTCTCCAGCCATCTCTTGTGCCTTGGTCTATCTCAGTCTCAGCTTCTGCCTCTTAGTGGCTATTTTTTTGTCTATCTCTGTTTCTTTGTCCTCATCTCCAGCTGTCTCTTTTTTTTTTTTTTTGCGGTACTGGGGATCGAACTCAGGACCCTGCACTTGCTAGGCAAGCGCTTATTCCACTGAGCTATATCCCCAGCCCCTCCAGCTGTCTCTGACAATCTGTCTTCATCTCTTTTTGTCTCATTGGCCCTGTCTCTGGCAATGTTTTTATTTTTAATATTTTCTGGCAATTTCTTCATCTCCTCTTATCCATGTCTATCTCTCTGTTCCTACCACCTTTTCTTTGGCTTTGCTGATTTTTTGTGTGTTTGTTTGTTTGGATTTTTTTTGAGACAGGGTCTTACTTTGTAGTTTAGGGCTGGCCTTGAACTCACTATATAGCATAGGCTGGCCTTAAACTCTGGATGATCTTCCTGCCTCAGCCTTTAGAGTGCTGGGATTATGTACAAGCACATACCACCATGCCCAGCTGTTTTTGCGGTCTTCTTGTCTCTGCATTTCTGTTCTCTCCCTCCCCTCTGGCACTTCACCCTCCTTCGGAGCCTAACCCTCCTTTTTCCTTTCCTTTGCCTTCCTATGCCCACAGTGACCCCAACCAACCGGTGCCCCAGGACACCAAGTTCATCCACACCAAGCCTAATCGCTTTGAAGAGGTGGTGTGGAGCAAGTTCAACAGCAAGGAGAAGCAGTACCTGCACATTGGCTTGAAGCCACGGGTGCGTGACAACTACCGTGCCAACAAGGTTGCTTTCTGGCTGGAGCTTGTGCCCCACCTGCACAATCTGCACACCGAGCTCTTCACCACCACCACACGGCTGCCTCCCTATGCCACACGCTGGCCACCTCGCCCACCCCCTGGTGCCCCTGGCACTCGCCGACCCCTACCACCCGCCACCCTGCCACCTGAGCCCGAGCCTGAGCCAGGGCCGAGGGCCTATGACCGCTTCCCTGGAGACTCACGAGACTATTCCACGGAGCTAAGTGTCACCGTGGCCGTGGGTGCCTCCCTCCTTTTCCTCAACATCCTGGCCTTTGCCGCCCTCTACTACAAGCGGGACCGGCGGCAGGAGCTGCGGTGCAGGCGGCTTAGCCCACCTGGAGGCTCAGGCTCTGGTGTCCCCGGTGGGGGTCCTCTGCTTCCTGCCACTGGCCGCGAGCTGCCACCAGAGGAGGAGCTGGTGTCATTGCAGCTGAAGCGGGGTGGTGGCGTTGGGGCGGACCCTGCTGAGGCCCTGCGCCCTGCCTGCCCACCCGACTACACCCTGGCCCTGCGCCGGGCACCGGACGATGTGCCTCTCTTAGCCCCTGGGGCCCTGACCCTGCTGCCCAGTGGCCTGGGGCCACCTCCCCCACCACCACCCCCATCCCTCCATCCCTTCGGGCCCTTCCCACCACCCCCTCCCACTGCTACCAGCCACAACAACACGCTACCCCACCCCCACTCCACCACTCGGGTATAGGGGGCGGCTTGGGGAGGCCCTCCTCCCCAGCTTTCCCCACCCCGGCCGCTCCAAAGGAAGGGAGGAGGACTTGGCAACAGGCTTTTCTCCTGTGGAGTTGTCACATGTCATCGAGCAGCGTTAAGGTGGACATGGGATTCCTCACTGGGACGTGTGTTTTTCCCATGCAAAGAGGCCCATTCTTTTCTCTGGACCTGGGCCTTTGAACAACTAGGAGGGTGTTTTCTGCCCTTCTTTGGGACACCAGTCTTCGGTGTGTGGAAATGTGGAAGTCTTTCCCCACGTGGAGGCGTGCTTTCCTCATGAGGGGGTGTTTTCCCATGTGCAGGGTGAGGTTTTTTTTTTGCCGCCCTGGACACATGTTGGCCCCCTCAAATAATTTCTGCGGGGATTTGTACCCCAGAATCCTGTTCCCTCATGCCTTCTCCCACCTCCTCCCCGCTCTCATCCCCTGGAGACCCTGGAAGTGATGTGTTCACATACAGTGATCCTTGGCCATCAGACAACTCAGGGTGGTCCCTGTGGAACAGCAAGGAAATCACAGGCCCCCCGCCCTGCTCCCCCCTCCACCCTAGCAAAGCATGTTTCTCCCCCATGGCACAAGTCAGATGAAGCACGTTCTCCCAGGAAGGCTCTCACCTTCCACAGACGACAGACACAGATTTCCTGCCAGGGGGACGGGAGGAGATCCGTGCATCCCAATACTGCCTGGAAACTTGTTTTCCCATGGTCCAGGACACATTTTCTGAGTGGAAACATGTTCTTGCATGTGGATGTGTGTATTCCCAGGCAGAGGGTCCCTCTGTCCCCAGCACTTCCCTGCATCCCCCAGCCTCTGGTTCAGCACCTAATTCCTCCTCATGCAGTAGGTGGGAACAGATTTCGAATTAACAGAAGCTAAGGGGGTGTACAAACCTTGAGGGAGGCCTGGGGTCCTCCCAGAGATGCTGAGTCCAGGGGGATGGAGGGGCGTGGCAAATGCCACCCACAGAGGCCATGCATGTTTGACCAAAGCCCTCATGGGGCTTTAGGACAGCTTTTCCCTCAGTCCTCAGATCATTGCTCATTCGTGCCAAACTGGGTAGGTGGGTGTGAATGGGGTGAGGAGACTCAGAATGTGCCAAGGATCACCCAGTCCTAGGCCAGGACAGGGTAGATGGTGGGGACAGGTCAGTACCGGGCAGGGGATATGGCAGCTAAGGAGCCCCCAGCCGTGTCTCATGTCCTCATGTCCTCCTTCCCTCTCGGCCTCAGTTTCCTATTCTTTGCCATCTCTGTCTCCCTCTTTGAAACTGCCCCCATCTCAGGGTCAGACCAACCTTCTCCCCTCCCCTTCTTTGACCTTTCCCCCTTCCCTGGCTGCCAGAGCTAAAGGAAAGGATCAGTGGAAGGAGGTGGGAGGGAAGAGAAAGGTTTCACGGGCAGGTTGGGGAAAGAATGAGGTCGGCTGTGTTGAGCAGATGGAGGCAGCCGTGGGGGACTGGGCTTGGGCAGACACCAGCAGGAAGAATCTGAAAAGAAATGTGAGACAGCTGCCCAGAGGTCCTTGGGTTTGGGCCTCTGGAGACAACAGTGTAAGGAAGGGTTTTAAGGGGCACCAGTGCAGGAGGGGCAAATCCTTGTCTGCTGTGTGGCTTTCTGTGGGATGCTAGTGCCAAACCAGGGGGTGGGTGCTGTGTTCCAAGGATACCCAGATCCAGAAACCCCAGTCTGAAAACCCCAGAACTTTGCCTCTTGACTGTCCCTTCTCCCACCTCCACCCGTGGAAATGTAGTTCTTTTCTGGCCTTTTCCCCTGCTTGGTCTAGCTCCTCCTGGAACAGCCATGCCCTCCAAATGCTAGTGACCGGGGCCCTGAGCCCTATAGGCAGATGCCCTCATAATAGGGGCACGGGAGGGACTGGGGGACCCCATGGTTCAGCCACGGACTCCAATGCCCAGACCCTTTTTCCAGAACAATCCCATGTCCCCAACCCAACCCTTTGCGGCTCTGTACACATTTTTAAACCTGGCAAAAGATGAAGAGAATATTGTAAATATAAAAGTTTAACTGTTGATTGTGCCTGCTGATACGTTAAGAATGTTGGGGGGTAACCTTGAGATAAGAAACCTTGGGGCTCTAAACCTCTAGCCCCTATTTTTTAGTGAACAGCTCAGAGGTCTGAGATAAAAGGAAAATGTGTACTGGGGTAAAGTTGCCATAGTAATGGGATTGGAGAGTTCAAGACCAGGACCCAGGCTGCGCAGAGAACAGAATCTGGTGTAGTTCTAGGAGGATGGGTTAGGGACAGATGCCAAGCAGGCCAGAGGGCCAGTGGGCTTGTCCAGGTGGAAAGCTGCAAGAAAGGCATGCAAGGTAAAGAGTTTGGCCCTGCCAAGCCTGTACGCAAGCTGAAGTGTCAACCTTGGGTCTAATGCTCTGAGAGCAGCCCCTTGGCACATTGTGAGGGAGAGCCCCGGCATCATTGTGACCCACCCACTCACCCTCAGGAAACTCTTGAGTCAGGTAGGTGGGCTGGTGGGACGCTGGGCACAGTGGGCTGGGGGGCCTAAGGGCCCTGGTGGCCCTGGAGACCATCATGGCCATGGCTGAGTATTCACGGCCTGAGTGGGCCTTATATCACAATCCCACCAACAACAACAACTGCAAGGATGTGGGCAACTCCATCCTACTGCTGCTCAGTCTCATCATCTGCATTAACATTGGCATCAATGCGGTGACCCTGGTCAGGGCAGGGCCACGTGGAAGGGTGTGGGTGGGGTAGCTGGGGGGTAAGGGTGACAAGCACCTGCCTGGGGTCACCATGTCCTCCTGTACCTAGCTCTGGAGCCGAGTCCGTGTCTTCTTACGCCAAATGTTCTACATCATTTGTGAGAAAGGTAAGCAGGGCCAGGCATAGGAGGGACAGAAACCCAGCATTCTAGCCCCAGCCCTAGCCTGGCCCCTTGCTATTCTCCCCTCTCAGATAGCATAGTGGTGGGTGCAGCTTCTCTCCCCAAGGCCTGCCTCCCTTCCCTATTGGAAGCCAGTCTACCCCGACCCAGCTTCACCTCTCCCTGATATACAGAAACTGCTAACTCATCTTCACCTGGAAAGCCAACCCAGCCAAAGAAGCAGAGCTCCCCTGAAGTCCACCTTCGCTGCACCATGAACCCTGTGAAAATGACTGTGCACCCCCCACCCACTCGCCATCGTCGCCATCGAGCCTCTCCGCCATGCTGTGCCCACGGTTCTGCAGCTTGGATCCCTGACACTGACGATGAAAAGCCCCCATATCAGAAGCCAACAATCTGTTGGGAAGGCCCCAGGGACTGGGAAGTCTTCCAGCCCACATCAGAGACCTGGGATTCCTGCACTCAGGACACTCTGGAGCCACCTTCCCATACTATCCACTTCCAGTCAACTATAGAGAGAGAGCCACACAAAACACAGATCCGGTCAGAGCACGGCCTAGAGGCCTATGTGTATCCGGTGAACCCCTCAGTTCCCTGTGGGGAGGCTGTGAACCACAAGAACACTGGGGCAGGGGCAGAGGCTGAGGCAGCACAGTGCCAGCCTGCTCCACCAACCTTCCTGGGCCCAGCACACCTTCCTGAGGCCCCTAGGCGACATTCCTCTGGCCGAATAGTGTATAATGCCCGAGATGTGAGGCGGCGGCTTCGGGAACTGACCCGGGAGGTGGAGGCCTTGTCCCGCTGTTACCCCTTTGTGTCTAGATCAAGCGCTGCTGAGGGGACAGGCAAGGACTGGGTGTATCGTCCTGTAGCAGGGAGGTGACAAAAAAAATAAAATAAAAAGGAGAGAGGAGATAGTTCGTGGTGGTGTGTGGGGGTGGGAGGCAGGGCCCACATAGCACCCACAAGCCCTGGTTGCTAAGGGAATGATCTTTCTGGCAGTAGGACCTACAGAGTCCTGAAGACCCTCATCAACTTGTTTCCCTCACAGGCCCTTTCCTTGTCCTTTTCTAAGGCCTTCTTGAGTCCAAGTTTTCCACTTCCCTCTCCTCTGTGTTCTTTTCTTTCTTTTTTTTTTTTTTCTGTCTTTTTGAGACAGAGTCTCCCTATGCAGTTCAGGCTGGCTTTAAACTCACTTTGTAGCCCAAGCTGGCCTCAAACTTGCAACCCTCCTGCCTCAGCCTCCCGAGTGCTGGGATTACAGGTGTGCGGCACCATGCCTAGCCTCTGTGTTCTTTAGTACCCAGAAAATTCTGCCTCCAAATCTGGCTCCAGGTCCTCAAATAGTTCAGCATAATAAGAAAACCCCCATCCCTGTGACCCTAACTCCTCACTAGTCTGGTCCGTGCCAGATCCCAGGTGTAAGCTACAACCCCAGGGGGACTCATGTTTCCCTCCTATATCCTGGTTTCTTTAGGGTAAAGAGGAGAAGGTCTCTAGCCCTTCACAGTTCCCCCAGCAAAACCTAAAGCTTCTGTACCCTGATGCAGGCCTGAAGCAGAAGGTGAAATGAATTTGTAATACTTTCAAGAGGCGCCTCACTATAACATCACACCCCTCTGTGACCTTGTGCCTATTCATCTCACAAATAAGAGACTGAGGTCCAAAAAGGCCGAACGACTTGCTCGTGGTTATACAGACACCAGGGATCTACTTCATGGTCTCCAGTGTTTCATCCCTCTGCTCCTACAAGCAGACACATTCCCACTGTCACCAAGTCAGATGAGCCTACCAGCGTCTCTAACCTGCTTGCAGTTTACTGATGATTTCATCAGAATATTCTATCTGCTGGGCCCTGCTCTACTCCTAGAGGTCGGGAACCCATGCATGTGCACACACACAGCTTGGGAATAGAGAGTCAGGTGAGTGAGGCCAGGATGACAGAGCTGGACTGACCTTATCTTCCATCCTAGATAGATTCCAGGTACGTGAGACTTCTGTGAATCACTCTACTTCTCTGTTCATTTACATTCAGCTAATGTTATGGATCATTTCAAGCTGATTCCACTCAGTGGGTGCAAACTGAGGTTCTACGCGCTTAAAGGCTTGATGGCAAATGCTCACTGACTATTCCTGCATTTCTGAGTAGTTTACTGTGTGAACAAATTATTTGCCATCCTCAGAGAGTGCCACTTTCACAGACTCCAGCGACAAACCTGGTTTACATGGAGGACTTTTTTTGTTGTATCAACAATTACATCTGTTTTGCTGGGTGTTATGGTACACACCCATAATTCTGCTACTCGGGAGGCTGAGGCAAGAGGATTGCCACAAGTTTGAATCCAGCCTGTGCCACATAGCAAGGCTCCATGTCTCAAGACAAGACAAAATAAAACAAAACAAACTACATCTGTTTTATGTTTTGTTAATTTCATACCATTTTCTTAAGTGGCAACTACCAGATTTTCAACTTGGAGGGGGTATGGGTCAGTGAGAGGATAGCTGGCTTGGAAGGAAAGAAACCATAGCTTGGATTGATTCCTGGCAGGGGCAGCAACCTCAGGAAGGTGGAGCTCATATGACTGAAGCAAAGCAGCCAATTAGTTCAGGGACCTCCATTTCTTCGGGCTGCAATCCCTGGCCAGGAAGGGTTGGCTGGACAAAGATATGTGTTAAAGGAATAGTGACAGGAAAATAGGATAGAAAGGAACTGGTGTTGGCAGGATGACCCCAGAGGGAGCTCTTACCATCACTCATCATCAGTCACCTTAGTTCCCAGCCCCAAACTAGGCACGGGACGGGGTACACCAACAGGCTACATAGGTGGCCATAGTGCCTCAAAAAGAGCAATGAAGAGCCAGGTGTGATGGTGCATGCATGTAATTAGAGAACTCTGGGATGCCAATGCAGGAAGATTGTAGATTCGAGCCCAGCCTGGACAATTTAGTGACTGAGACCCTGTCTCAAAAAAAGGGAGGGGAGGGCTAGAGTCAGGTGGGGCAGCACATACCTGTAATCCCAGCACTCAGGAGGCTGAGGTAGGACACTTGCTATGAGATCAAGGGCAGCCTGGTCTACATAGTGAGATCCTGTCTCAAAATACCAAAGCTGGGCATGTGCGGGGGAGGGGTCTGGGGATGTAGCTCAGTGTGAAAGCCCTGGGTTCAATCCTCAGTACAAGAGAGAAAGAGAGAGAGAGAGAGCACACAATGAAATGGAGGAAATCCTTTATGCATGATTCAAATTTTCGAAAACTGCCTCATGACTAAAGTTGCCATATTTGCAGATCAGGAGCCAAGTGTGGGGTTGAGCAAGCCTCACAGAGAGGAAGAGACTGAACTCTGGGATACCTGGGGAGGGGGTTAGGGGTGGCTGTGTAAAGGGCAAGTAGCTAAGAGCACTGTGTCACCCTATATTGTGACTCTCTCTAACTTGCCTCATTATGACCTTTCTCCCTGCCCAGCTGGTGGGTGCCTCCAGGTCCTGGCATGAGTGCAGTGGAGGGGTGGGCTGTGGGGGGGCCCAGGCGGGCCTAGGACCCCCCCCATGGAAAGCCAGCTCTGGTATGACATCTTGGGGAGCTGCAGTCAACACCAAGAAAGCCCCCAGCATGCTGAGGACATCGTGCTCCTCCTGCTGGGCCTCATCATTCTTGTCAACATTAGCATCAACGTGGCAACCGTGGTCAGTGATGGTCGTAGACCACCCTTCAGGGTGAAAAGGGTTGAGAGGGGGGGCCAGCTGCAATTTGTATTTCCACCTGAAGGAATGGTCTTGACTGGGGCAGGGTGAGTGGCACTTGGGGTTGGGAGCCTGGCCTTCATTCCCAACCCAGGGGCTGGGGATATAGCTCACTGGAATAAGTGCTTGCCTAGCAAGCTCAGGGTCCTGAGTTCGATCCCCAGTACCGCAAAAAAAAAAAAAAAAGACAGGACCTTCATTCCCAACCCTCCCACCACCCTCAGGTGTGGAATGGGCTCCAGAATGCCTTCGACAAGATGATCTACTGGATTAACGAGAAAAGTAAGTACGGCATCTAGAACATAGGGTCCGCAACCATCACCACTCCCTGTATCCCCATCACCAGCCCCGCCACTGTGGTCCTATAAACCTAGTCCAGTATTCCCAACCTGAACTCTTTGACCTTGGCTCTGACCTCATGGACTCTTAACTCCCCCAGATGAAGTCCAGGCTAGTGACTGTTCCCCCAAAGATCCTCCAGCCGAGACCCAGGATATCCACCTCCACTGCACCCTGGACCCTGTACAAGTAAAGATGGCCCAGCCCACATGCTACTCCTCTTCCTCCTGCCACGGTCTTCTCAACTGCCACAGTTGCCGCCGCTGCCGACGCTACCAACAGCAAAAGCCACAGAGACACAAGCAATTCCCCAAGGGCTGCCGAATCTTTCATAACCAAGCTTATGGCTACAAGATGTCACAGCCACAACCAGTGCCCTTTTTTGACCTGGAAGACCAGAACTCCCACCTGGAAGACTTAGAAGACCTGTCTTTCCCAATTCTCAAGTACCCACATTGTCGGGGCAAAGGTGGGCTCTATCAGCGAATGGATGTGCCCTCCATTGTGGGGCTGTGGGGCCACCAGGGTGGAATTTTGGCCAGCTTGCCACCACCTTCTCTCTACCTGTCACCGGAGCTGCGCCGTTTGCCCAAGCGTGTAGAGGCCAAGTCAGAGCTGAGGCTGCAGTCCTGTGGGCTCCAAGGCTCTCAGTCCCGAACTTGTGGCAATGTGGAGGCCAAGCAATGCGCCCTCTCTGCACTACCCACCCGTCGGCTTCCCCCTAACTCTTCCTGGGCCCCTGGGAGGCAGAGCCCTTACTCTTCAAAGGGCCATGTACTGTGCGACACCTGGGATCAGCGGCAGCGTGGTGGGGAGAGCTCTGAGCCCCCATCTTCCTTAATGTCCCGAAACCCCTGGCCAGAGGCCCAGACCTACCAGGAGCACTGCTCCACACAGTCCCAGGGACGGAGCCTCTTTGGCCACGCTCACACCCAGGCCAACCACAGCCCACATCCGTCTACGGGACACTTAGGTTTCAGCTCTCGGGATGCCCATGAGATACGGTACCGGGCAGCTGACTGGGCTGAGGCTTTGCCGGTTCGGCACCCTCTGACCACCTCCACCTCCCTCACCGTGTTGGGCGAAGTCTCATACCAACAAGCCCCAGCTGCCAGTTCAGCCTTGCTTCCTCCCCCGTCCCATCTCCTGCCTGAAGTTGGCCAGGCTGTTGATCCCACCCCACCCTCAACCACCTTTGTCCCACTCAGAAGGAATCCAGGGGGCAATGCCAGCTCCCAGGTGTATGACAGCCTGGAGCTGAAGCGGCAGGTACAGGAGAGCAGAATACGAGCCAGCTCACTGCCACCACCTTCTACCTCAACCTCCAGGGCTTCTCTACACAGGAACCGGACTGGGAAATTTAACTGACCAGCAGGGGAAAGTGGGTGGTAGGACAGGGTATGGAGAGAAGAATAAAAACTGAAGGCCAGGAAACACTGTGGTGCTCTTTGGTTTGGAAGCACCACCCCCATGCCTTCTGCAAGCCTGGAGCCCTACCCTTGAGTTCCTCAAACGAGATGTCAGTATCCCCTTCTTAGTGTGAAGTTTCCCTTGGCTCAGTGGCAATGCCCCTGCCAGCAAGTCCCTCCTGGTCCTGTACCATTATACACTAAAGGCTGCATGTCCCAAACCACAGGTCTCTGTTCTGAGCACCCATTCTGTCTCTCTGCTCCCTGTTCAAGAAACTGAGGACAGTACTTGGGAAGCTGAGGCAGGAGGATTGCCAGGAGTTCAAGGCCAACCTCTGGGCTACATAGTGAGTTCAAGGCCAGCCTGAACTGCATAGCAAGACCTTGTCTCCAAAAACAAAACAGGAGAGAGAGAAAGAGAGCCAGGGATAGCTCAGCAGCACAGGTGCCTGCCTGGCAAGCACAAGATCCTGAGTTTGATTCCCTGTATGAGAGAGAGAGAGAGAGAGAGAGAGAGAGAGAGAGAGAGAGAGAGAGAGAGAAAGAGAAACTGAAGACAGAGTTGAGACCTGGGAGTTCTATTTCTAGGTGAGCACGACCTGTGGCCTACTGTGAGCCAGGAAGTCCTCCAGGTGTAGAGTCCACCCAGGGCTCTGAGGCTAAGGCCCAAGATCTTCCCAGTCTCAGGGTGAAGGGCTCAGGAGTCTCAACTGAAACTGCAGGAAGAAGGAGTGTTGGAGTGAGCTGAGTGAATCAGCACAATGAGGGAATGACTGGGGACGCAGGGAGTGCGCTGGCCTCCAGGCTCAGGTTACTCAGACATGGTTACCACAGAACTCTATTCTGGGCCCTCCTCTTCCTCCACCTCCCTCATTGTGATCCCAACCACCTGTCCCATTATGACTCAGTCTTCCCCTCCCCTGCCAGAGGAGTCTGTCTCCTAGTGAGTATGTGGAAGCTAAGGGGCCCCAGATGCTCCTGAGACCCCAGGCCATGGGTTAGTAAGCCTACTATGGAGCCCATGTATGTATGCTCTGGCACCAACCCCAGGAAGTGCCAGGACTTAGGAGACTCAATTCTTCTGATTCTGGGCAGCTTCATCTTGCTCAACGTGGGACTTAACATGGCGACTCTGGTCAGGATGGGGAGTGAGCCACAGGATTGGGGGATTTGGGGGGGCCTGAAGGGGCTGAAGTGGGAGGGCTGCTGGGATGTGGTTGCAATCAGAACTCACTCTACTTTGGGACTCTCTCCTCCCCTGCTTCCTTCAGCTCTGGAGGCATCTGAAGGGCTCCCTGAGGATTCTTATCCATCACCTTTTCCCCAAAGGTGAGTGGGCTTGGCAAGGGCTCCCAGGGTTATGGGCGCGTCTCCTTCGTCTTCTCCTTATCCCTGCTGTCAGGCACCCAAGTCTTTTCCCATTACTCTTCTCTCTGCAGACAAGGAGCCCAGTGCTCTAGGCACCAGGCCTGTGTGCATACGCTGTACTGCAGATCCTAAGAACCTGTGCTCAAGAGTCTCTCCCTGCTTCCACCGTCACCCCAGCTTCCTGCTCAGGCATGCTAACCACCACAATTCCGGGATACCAGACACAAAGGATGAAAAGGCTTCTAGGAGTTTTGGGATGCCACCTCCATGTAGACAAGCTAGGGCTCCCTCAGAGGCTCCAGGGAGACTGGGAAGGAAAGGATCTGGGGAAGCCCCTCAGGTCACAGCCTTGAAGGCCCAGGACTCCTTGCTCTACAGGATAGAGCCTTTGCCCCAGGTCTGGAAAATGAACAAGCTGAACATGGTTCCACACTCTATACCCCAAGAGGGCAAGACTAAGACCCTGCACCGTGACTCTGCCC
>PVLD010019667.1:0-27144 GCA_004027595.1 Dinomys branickii
TTTAAAGCATATTTGATGTTTCTAATTGTTGTGCTAAATTCAGAAATTTTGACTTTACCTGCATGCTTCCAAATCTGAGAAAAACACAATTTTTACATTTTGAGACCAGACCTTACCAAGTTACTCAGTGTGGTGATAACTTCTCATACTGTTGCCACCTTCCGTACTATTGAATTGACAGTCCTGTGCTACCATGTCAGTTAAAAGGTTGTGCTTTTTTTCCTTGGTGGGTGGACTGGGTCTGGTTCTGCAGTTCAGCCTGGCCTTGAACTCCATATTGAGCCACAATTTGCCCTTGAACTCTTCGTGAATCTCTTGCATCAGCCAGTGTAGTGGAAGGATTTCAGGCATGCACCACCATGCCTGGGGAAATGTATTCGTGCTTAACATCACCAAGTTTTGCCAAGAGTTTAGTGTTTGGGTAAAGTAAACATCACTGAGGCATGACACTAATGCCAGCCACTTGGGAGATTCAGAAGTATAAATCACCAAGGCTGCCGTGCATAACAGAGCAAGCTGTTTTTAATTATGAATTAAAAAGTGTGGGTTTACGTGCATTCTGAATTAAGTTCTGTAAAGTCCATGAGACCATTAGTTAAGTCTCTAAACATGAAGAAAAAAGTTTTATAATTAACATCTTATATATAACTTTAAAATTTACTCAGTGTTCTCACTAGTGGTCCCTGACAATAACACAGAACCTACTTGATCACGTTGTCAGCAGCAGTGAGTCTCCGGTCTCTCAGAGACAGGGAACCACGTGTGAACAACCAGGGATTTACAACGCACTGCACTCAATTATGCACATGTTATGTTCAGTGTTCTATCATAAATTTGGCTTTCTGTTACACAAGTTTGCTGAAATACCGACCAAGGTATGTGAGGTCAGCATTTTTGAAGACTCTAAAGCATAACAGTGGTGTTTGCATAACTGGGTTTATTTTTGTGCATTTTGCATCCTTTTGGTCTTCAGTTGCTTTTACAATGGTGAAGTCATTTTCCTTTTCAAACTGAAATGTCATGTATAGAGCCCTTCCTTCAAATCTTCACATAGTCCCCTGCACAACACCAGCCTAACCTAATTCTTTCCCACTTCTTTCTCCTGCAGCAGGAGAACTGGATCACACTATTGGAAGTGTGAACACTACTCTGGATTTTTTGTTTCTTTATTTTCTTAAATTTTTAGATTTTTCCTGTAATTAGGTTCCATACTTAGTCGTACAGTGTGACGTATATCACCCAGACATGGTGATAAAATGGAAATTTTGAACTGACAGATACTGGGCTGAGTAGTTAACATGATTAGGGTTATGTTTAGCCGTAAGAAGTATTTCTGTAGTGTACATGTAAATGTGCTCATATGCCCTGTAACAGCTTCAGGTTTATAATTTCAATTCAGTGGTGTGATTCAGTCTCAGAAGGATTGAAACATTGACTTGTTTCACTGTTTGGAAAGCACATCTTCTGAGGTGCCCAGAATTTATTATATATATGACTGCATACATTACTTGTGTATGTATAGAAATAGTTTAAAAGGATGAAGAGAACATGTAAATCAGTAGGGACAGAGGACCTGGGCTGCTGTACTCAAGTAGAACGGGGAGGGAGGGAATTCACAAGAAAAAGTGGACAATTTACATAGGATATTTTTTCATAAATTTTGCCATTTAAAAATAAGATTTTGGTAAATTTGATTTATCATGATAAAAATTACTTTATTGCTCTGAATCTATGACCATTGTGAAGGACTCAAGTAGGACAAGCTGCCGATAATTAGAAAGCCTGTGTGTCTTGTACAGATCGTTTTGCTTTTTCTTTCTGAGGAAGCAATTCTGGTTGCCATAGTGCTTGTATTGTCAAATGTTTGCTTTTTCTCTGTGATTTGATGGAATCAGAAAATTAGTGTATTTCAAGAGTATTTGTGAAGGCTGCTTATGAAAAGAAAGTCTTCATGTTTCATGGTGATTTTGTGATACTCTGTGTTTCTTTGGGGGTCACTGGTTTACAGCACACGGCAGAGGGTCCACGTCTCATGGGGTTGACAACAACCGAGAGACCCTAGGTGTAATGAAGGTAAGAGTCCCTTATTCTTCTGTGGAGTTGCACGGCTATTAGAATTTGCCTTTGGATATTGGTCTCAACTCCACTCATGCTCTCAGAATCAAATCTCCAACCTTCCATGGAGATTCTTCAGCAAGGAAAGAGCCCAAGAGGTAGGGGCTGTGCACCAGAAGTCACCTCGTAGGCCATGCTTCCTTGTCACGTGAAGACACTTTCAGATACGGCTTTACTGATAACCTAGGGGTATTGAAACCAACACGTGTGATAACAGAAGCCTAAACATCATGTGCTTAAGGTGAGAACATTACTTTGGAGAAACTAATATGCCCAAGGAGAGAAACTGAACCTGTGAGGAGGACAGAGGACACCATGGAAAATGTACCCTGTTAAGTCCTGTCTCACCACAGGGGAATGACTGAGGGTGGGGCTGCCTGCAGCTGTCATTCCGGCCTCCTGCTTCGATTAGGTCTCATAAGTCCTGATGCACTTGAATCTAGCAGAAAGCAATGTGATATTGATGGATACTTTTTCCAGTGATAGGAAAGTGCCAAATACTTTGAGTTGTGATACATTTGATAAAAGTTAAAATATGAAATCTGAACTGCAGGAATTGAGTCCAACACTCCGGACTTCATTGTCAGTGTATTAAATTCCAAAATTAACATGCCCTCCCCCACAGTTCCAGTCATTATAGGGTGTTTAAAAATCACAGATTGAAAAGAATTAACACTGGTTAAAATGAAAATCAGCATTATGTCCCTGGCTAGCATGTATAACTTCCGCCTTCCATCCAGAGCCGTGCAATAAATGAATACCCTGATGAATACATTCGCTGTCATAGGTTATAATGCCAAGAGTTTGAACATATTTTAGGAGTTTAAGTTAGGGAGTGCGAAATAGGGATAAAAGACAACTTCCAGGGCCGCTGCCTCTTAAACCCACAGCTTTGATCTCCTTGATGCAGGGCATTCTCCGGTACATGCAATTTCTGTCTGAGTGCAGAGAGAGAAGCACATGTAATAGCTATAGATCATTGATACTTAATGGATGTAGTTCAAAAAATCATACTGAATGAGGTGGGAATTTGTTTGTGCTTTTTATACCTCTTCCTATGTGGTTTTAACATTTGTGTAATTGTGTGACTGATTTGCACATGTGGTAATGCTGACCATTTCCAATAGACTTTTTTGGACCTGATACATATTTACCTAGCATATTTCTGTATGTTAATATAAGAATATTGTCTGTTGTATGGTATCTTATTGAGTGTAATAGATTCTGGCAGGTACTTTAATGTTTTCATTGTATACCCTGATGTTGTTTGCAAGTGCATACCGTTTTATGTATTGCACATTATTCTATTCTTTTTTTTTTTGGTTCTATAGTTTTGTCTGAATCTATGGACATAATTGTAGGACTTTTGTCCTCTAGATTTTAACACATTGGACTACATTAATTTTTCAATAATGCCTCTAATACTTTTAATAGTTTCTTCTCTGTTATCCCGTGTGATCTGCACAAATGTAGAGCAATGTAGTGACCTATTTGCTGTGAAATGGTCATCATTTCTATGTTTGTCTCATTTTGTGTCTGGGCGCTCACCCCCGTGAGGCTCTGGCATGGCCCTGTTAGTGTCCCCGTTTGCTCTGGTCTCAAGACTCCCCAAAGAATGAGATCCAGAGGGTGTGAGGCACTCAGCTCACAGCTCCATTGATGCTGTTTCCTCTGCACTGTTTTCTCTAATTAGCTGAAATTAATATGTTGATTCTTTTCTAATATATACACTCATTGTTCTTAATATGTGTTGAAGTGCCCATGTGGGTCCGTGAAATAATGAAAAACGTACATTTATTGTCATGCATTGTGGAGCCCTTAACGATGATGTAAACTTTATTTAAAATGTGTCATTTAAAAATTTGTAATTTGATGTCTCGTTCTGAAGAGTATTTTAAGTATGGTTCTGAAATTCAGTTCTAAGTTTCTGCCACTATTGTGTGAGAGCTTGCTTTGCATGATGTCCACTCCTTGGACTGTGTTACTTCTTTATTGTGGCTCTCTCTTATGTTTATGTGAAGACAGCGTGCTCCACATTTATGCGGTAAAACATTAGATAGAATCTATCTGGTAAATCCCTTTGAAATATGATCTGGTTAAATTATATTTGATTTCAAAGCATTCTCTGGCTTAACTGTCAGTTACTAATGGAATTGCTTTGAATCCTCCAATATATTGTTACAAATAAATGATTTTTCTCTTTCCTTCCTGCTTTTGCTTATGTAGTTTGCTCCACCTCTTGTAGGTTATGCTTTAAGATGTGTAATGTGTTTTTTAAAAATCTTCCAGTTTTATCGTCCTGTGATCACTGTAACCTTTATTTATTTTGAGGTACATATTGAATATTGAGAACTTGTTAGAACTTCCGTAGAATTTCTTGCGTCAGTTCTCCATTGTATCTTTTTGTGTAGCTTTCTATATAAATTCTCCTCATCAGTACCCACATGCTGACCCCTCTTCTCCAAGTGGTCAGTCAGAGCATTTGCTCCCTAGCCCAAGTTCTACATACTGATCAGCTCTGATCCCTGTTCTCTCCTTCCCTGATAATCAGATCTGTGCTGATAATCTCACCTGTTCTCCTCATGATCTGACTTATTCTCTTGTTCATCGAGACCACCCTGGGCTACGAAGTGAGCTCAAGGCCAGTCTAAACTACATAGTGAGACCCTGCCTCAAAAAGACAAAAAAAAAGAAAAGAAGTTGTTCTTGCCTTATCAGCAAAAGCTTTCCTTCTTTTGCAGCTTCCAATGGTTACTGTGTGTGTTTCCCATGGAGACTTTTCTTTTAGCTTCCTCACTTTAGTTTTCAGTAAGTATTACAGAAGTTGCACAGAGAAGTATTTTGTGAGGTTTTTCTTATTTATTTATTTCTCACAGTGGCTCACAAGGTCTGAGGTGTGAATCAAGGCTGAGGCACTGTCTCATGCAGTCTGCTGGTCCCAGTGTTCCTGGCTTTTCAATTTTGCTTGAAAAGAATCACATCTATTCCCAGGAATAGGACAATGTATTTTCTAGACATTGAAAGGAAGCATTTGCCTGTGGATTTTGGTAAACTCCAAAGTAAAGTGGAAGTGTGTGGCAAGTAGGAGCTGATTCTCTCTATTCATGAATAAATGTACTGGGCTGGGGATATAGCTCAGTGGAATAAGCGCCTGCCTAGCAAGCGCAGGGTCCTCAGTTCGATCCCCAGTACCGCCAAAAAAAAAGTGAGTAAACATACTTATTTTGTTCTCCCACACTTCAGTGTTTGGTGATGTTCAGAAATGAGATTTTGATTTTGATTTCTACTCAGTAATTCTCTTGAGTCAGCCATGTTGTATTTAGATTGTATTTAGTTAGTATTTAGATTTGTGTTCATCGATCTGTACGAAATCCTCATATTGTGTACCCTGCAAGTGTTTTCTTGTTTAACGCCCTATTTTCCTTGGATTTCAAATGCTCCTACTTGTGATGCCTAGTTCATTTTCTTCTGAGGAAGCACATTTTTACTTGAGTGGCTTTCAGTATAAATTCCAAGGACATTTAAGTTTATCTTTCCCATTTCAGTAGTTACCCATATACTTAGGCTTGTAGAGTCCAGATATCGAAGGACTTACATGCTTCTCCATGAATGTAAATGAAACACCTTAATCTTTCTTCTAGAGATGCATAAAACCAGTTGAATCGTGAGTCAATATTCTATTTACTTGTGGACCCATTGGCAGTTGTCTTCCTTTCCTGAGATCTCTTTGTCCATCTCTATTAATCATCCACTGATGTAAAAGTTGGAATTGGTACATCTTTGATGTATATTATGCAAGGAGTCCCTTTGCTCACAAGGTAACTGAATACTTGTACATAGTAGTCTTTCATTTACTTACAGCTCCAATTTTTAACTAATCAAAGGTGTTATTAGTTAGTGAATCAGTATTTTTATTTTTTGTGTATTCATTTTTGTCTTTTGTAGACAAAGTTTCTCTATGCAGTTCAAGCTGTCCTTGAACTGAATTACTATCCAAGGCTGGCTATGAACACACAGCGATCCTTTGTATCAGGCCCCTAGTTCTAGTACTACAGGCCTGCACCTCCTCACCTGGTTTGAATCAGTATTATCTGAATGTTCGTTTCTGTTGGGGAGTGTGAGGAAGTAGCTCACCCTGTAATCTTGACTGTCCTTACAACATAGCCCAGACTAGACATTGAACTAATGGCGGTCCCGAAATTCATGACAGTCCTCCTACATAAGTCTCCCAAGTTCTGGGAGAACAGGTATGTGCCACCTCATTGGGCTGAAGTTTTACTTTTGTATTTGGTGATTGGTTACTTTGCAGTATCATGTTTTTCATTGCATTTCGTATATTTTATTTCTATTCTTTCTCACGTTATCCTCCTTTGCACCACAGTAGTATTTCTTGTATTCACGTGCAAGCAGATAATTTGGTGGCTGTTAAATATTTTTCTATAACAACATAACAGGTGTAAGACTGTCAGTATGAGAGTACAAAGTACTAAGGAATACGGACTTAACTGGTGTGAATAAACAGATTTGTAAAGTGATATAGTATATGGTGTATCAGACCATTTCCTTACATGTTGCTTGGCTTCTGTGTTGTGTCAGTGGTGATTTGCAGGCTCCCTGATGAGATCTGATTTTAAGAAAGTGCAAAGTATAATGCAGGTGACCCTGTGGAATGAGCAGTGCTGCTCCTCTGTGGTGGCTTTGCAAGGTGTTACAGTCTAGCATCAGAGTGACTGTGTGAAAATATTTGTATGTACATGGGTTTGAGGACCAAGCCTGTAGTTAATATTTGAAAGAATAATCTTCAGTTCAGTTTTTTTGAGAGGATCTGAGATATATCAGTTTGCCTGTCTGAACTTCAGGAAATGTATCATTATTTAGGAGAGAGTGACCTTTGAGGATGTAGCTGTGAACTTCAGCTCCACAGAGTGGGCTTTGCTGACTCCATCTCAAAAGAAGCTCTATGCAAGGGTGATGTGGGAAACCCTGATGAATATTCATGCTGTAGGTAAGCATGATATCTTTTTCTTACAATTGAATCATGGAGCACTTATTATTTCTCAGTGACATGGCTTAATAAAATTGAATGTTATAAAATTTTAAAGTATATCTCAGGCATGGTTATATTATAACATCATCATAACTGGAATGCATAAGTTTTTATATAATAATAGAATTATTTTTGTTTTTCTGTGTCTACAATACAGGAAGAACATGGGATAACCAGGAAATTGAAGAAGAGGACAAAAATTGCCCAAGAAATCTAAGGTAATTTTCACTGACAAGAAAAATGGTATTTTCTCGAAAAGTCAGTGTATGAGTAGAAATCTTACAGTGAAAGAAACAGAAGAAATGAGAGCACATTCCTTTTTTTTTTAAATTTTATTTTAAAGACAAAAGAATGGAGACATATGATCCAGAAAAGCCATAAACAATACAGAAAATACAAAGTTATACAGAACATAGCAGGGAATTAGCACTGGATGTTGTATTACATAGTTATCTTCACATTAGTTAACACAAAAACATTAAAGGAAATACCAAATTATAGAGAAGATAGTGGGGAATTTGCACTGGATGCTGTATAATATAAAGTTATCTTCACTTCTGTTAATACAAAAACAATTGAGGAAATACAGAATTTAGAGAATATAGGAGGGAATTAGCTCTGGATGTGTCCTACATAATGTTACCTTCACCTTTGTTACTCAGTTACACAGATGATGGCCCATTTGATCATTCAATTTTTCTCCTCCCTCATCTCCGTTGCCCTACTGCTCAATCAGTCGTCTTCCCTGTGATAATAACTGTACTCCTGGGTTTATCTATATCCTTGGACTCTAGCCTTGGGAAGAGATATAGCTGCCTCAGACTATACTATAACATACATGGGTGTATACAAACTGCCATGGTTGGAGGTGGGAAAGCACATATGCTCACAGCGGACTGCCCGGCTCCACCCTGTCGTCCTGCTATGGGTGGGGGCGGGTCCAGTCCATGAGGTGCCCTGAGCAGGGCCCTCAGCGGAGCAGCCACCCGGCCCACTGTGGAGCAACAGCAGAGCAGCTGCGGGGCCCACTGCGGAGCAGGCGCAGGGCCCACAGCGGAGCAGCCGCGGGGCATGCACCCCCATCGGGGCGCCCTGTGTGACCCTTTTGGCTCTGTCCCGTTGCCTTGGGGCTGGGGATATAGCTCAGTGGAATAAGCGCTTGCCTAGCAAGCGCAGGGTCCTGAGTTCAATCCCCAGTACCGCAAAAAAAAAAAAGGGGGGGGGCTGGGGGTATAGCTCAGTGCCATAAGCGCTTGCCTGGCAAGCGCAAGGTCCTGAGTTCGATCCCTGGTACCGGGAAAAAAAAAAAAAAAAGTTCCGTTGCCTTGATGCCAGAGGCCCCTTCTTCTCCTCCCACCTCCTCCTGATCTCCAGCATTACTGTTCTCCACCCCTTGCGGCTGGGCAATGGGTCTCCCAAGCTGAAGCTGCGAATGCTGAAATGAGGGCGTGGGCCAAGGGTGTGCTTGGAGCAGCGACCTCCTCCCTCTCCTCATCTCCCTCTGACTGCGCCATGGCAGATCTCCAATCCCCTCCTCCAGAGGAGGTTTTGCTTAGTCTTTCCAAGGGTTTCAGTTCCCGTTTCAGATCCTTCTCGAGTTCGGGATATCCACCTCTTTCCTTTCTGTCCTTCACATGTTGCTATATTCCTATGTCTGAGTGGCTTTCCTCCGGGAGGTTCTCTCTCTGCTCCCTACCTGGTTGCCATGGGTTCATACAAGGTTCGTATATACAAGCAGTATGGAGACACTCTTGTTGCTCGTATTAGTAGTTTGGGGTGAGTCCTGAAGCCTGTGGACTCTTCCCATTGCTTTCAGGAGCAGGTGGTGATTGCGCAGGCCGCAGAGGCTCAAGGTGCTCACAGAGGGCGTTCAGGATGGGAGCTAAAGCCCAGTAACTCAGTTCATGCTTTCTGCTTGATGTTGGAGTGAGAAGAGCATGGGGCCGTGAAATCCACCTCCATCTGCAGCTCTCTTGCTGTTGTGCTCCAGTTCCCATTTGTTCCTTGGCTGGATCCCTGGGAGTTGCTGTGGCTCTGATGTGGGTGCCGATGCACCCCACCGCTCCCCAGAAACAAGAGGCCACAGCCTCGAGGCAGGCATAGAGCTGGGTGTGGTGGGATGTGTACTGGCTGCTCTGGCTCCACCTTTCCTCCAGGTGCTGATTAGGAAGGTTGCTGCAGGGTGGGGACTCCGCTTCAGTGGCTGTTGCAACCTCTCATCCTCACACACTGGATTTGACAACAGTTCCCAACCACCATTGCCACTTTTCCTAGCTGCGCCCTCTCCTCTCCAGACCCGGACCAGCTCTTGGAACTCCGCTCTCCCCTGGCCGAGTCAGGAGGCTTCCATGAGCGTGGGTCTCCGAAGCTGAAGCTGCGATTGCTGGAATGAGGGCTTGGGCCAAGAGTGTGTTTGAAGCAGTGGCTTCCTCTTTCTCTGTCTCTTTCTCCCTCCAACTGTGCTGCAGCAGCCCTCCGATCCTTTCCTCCAGGAGAGGTTTTGCTTGGTCTTTCCTAGGGCTTCAGTTCCCATTTCAGATCCTTCTTGGGTTCAGGGTACACACCTCTCTCCTTTCTGTCTTCATATTGCTATATTCCATTGTCTGTGTGGTAATCCTCTGGGTGGTTCTCTCTCTGCTGCCTACCCAGTCACCATCTTCCCAGAAGTTCGAGACCACATTCCAATTCATTGAATCTCACAAAACTGTCCAGAGATGCATTCAGGTTGACTTTGTATTAACTGTCAATGCACAGAAAAATATTTGAATTTAGAAAATGTATTGCACTGACACTGTGCAACCAATGACACTACCCGCCATATCAGTATAAAAAATATCTTCATGATCAACATCATGGAAATATTTGACTTTACATGTAAGTATTATGCATAGCTATATAGGAAATGAGTAAATTTTGACAGAAACTCATCTTCAAAGTAAACATTTATGTCTTTATGTGTATGTGAGATATTTATGATCTAGAAAATTTGTCACATGGAAGCTGTATTCAAAGTGCAAATGAATGGTAGTGGTTTCATACCAAGTACTTGGGAATCATTCTCCACAGTATTGAGCTGTTCATGTTTATTATTCTTAGAAGTCTCCCTCATACATGGTTGGTGGGAAAGTAAAAAGGAACCATTATAATAATATTCTAAGGTATCCTAAGTAAGGACTAGGGATATAGGTCAGTGGAGTAAGCGCTTGCCTAGCAAGCGCAGGGTCCTGAGTTCGATCCCCAGTACCAAAAAAAAAAAAAAGAAGGTATCCTAAGTAAAAAAGATGTGCTTCCATTTCATCCGTGTAGGGAAGTCCACGGTTATATGCTTTTTAATATTTGAGCCAGGGTTCACACTGTACTTCAGGTTGGCCTTGAACTTAATCTATACCTCAGGCTGGCCTCGAACTCACGGAGATCCACCGGCATCAGCCTTGTGAGTGTTGGGATTACAATAGTGTGCTATTAGGCTTGTCGATATTTTAGTCATCTATGCAGTGCTCTATTTAAAGCATGACACAAATGGTTCTTCATAATATCTAAGTTTTATAAACAATTCACAATATCTAAGCTGTGGAAGGAGCCCGGATGGATGACCATTCCTGGATTCCTAGGTAAAGAAAATGTGGGGATGGTTGAGCATAGCGCAGCATTCTTGTGATCTCAGCAGTTGGGGGAGCTCAGTTGGCGGATGACAACTTGAAGTTCAGCCACAGAAAGTTAGTGATCAATTAGAATCTCTCCCAAACCAGGATATAGTACATGTGAAAGTGTGATTCAGTGCTAAGACCTGAGATTAACTTTCCTCACTGAAAAATGTGCTACATAAAGAGCAATGATATAATTTTCCAAAAAGACAGAGTTGTGATTCAGTCCCACAATGTTAAGTGAAATTGGGCAGATGCATCAAGAGAAACGTCACATGTATTTTATTAATTGGGGAATTAAAAGTATATTTAAAGACCTGGGGATATAGCTCAGTTGAATAAGCACTTTGAGTTCAATCCCTGGTACCACAAGAAAAGGAAAAAAAAATTAAAAAAAAAAAAGTATATTTAGGTGGTAACATTAAGGAGAAGGGACAGGTAGCAGAACTCCACCCTACTGAGATGGTAAAGTTGGTCAGGCTAAATAGAGAAGGGAGGAGGGATAGGGCAAGTATATCAAATAATCAATATTTGATTCTTATCTACCCATCACCTGAAATGAAACTTGATATTACGTATTAGAAAAATATACCAATTTAAAACTCAGAAACAAAAGCACCTTTTTTAGAATGAATGGTACATTTGAAGTTATCCTCGAGGTCAATAAGTCAGTTCATCAACAAATTTCCTTAAGACGCATGACACCAAAATTGTCATCTTCAGTGACATTTTCTAACATGGAGATCTTTTCATTGTTATTGGTAGGTTTCTTCTTTTACTTTACAGATATGATGAAGACCATTATTTGGAATTGGAAGAGAAGCTCTATAAATGTAATGAACATGGAAAAGCCTGCAGTGATTTCCTGTCCTTTCAGAAGCATGAAATGAGAAAGACTAGAGAGAAACTCTATCGATATGAACAATGGGGGGAGGCCAAATTTCATGTTAGTGAACGAAGTCACCCTGGAGAGAAACTTTTTGTAGGTAAGAAAAGTGTGAAGGCCTCAACAACAAACGTTAGTGAAATCGATACAAGAAATTGCAATTTGGGGAATGCATACTTGTACAAGCACTGTGAGAATAGTTTTACTCCTTCATATTATAGTCACATACATGAGAGAAGAAATGCTGGGGAGAAACCTCATCTAACTAAGAAATACGGAAATGCATTAGCTCTTAGTAATGTCTTTCAACAACATGAAAAAATTCACACTATGGAGAAAACCTATGTGTGTGAGCAATGCGAGAAAGCATTCAGTACAGACAGTCAGTATCAAAGTCACAAAAAAACTCATACTGTGGAGAAACCCTATGTATGTAAGCAATGTGGGAAATCTTTTATTAATAATCGTGCTTTGCAAAGACACCACAGAATTCACACCGGAGAGAAACCCTATAAATGTAAGCAATGTGGGAAATCTTTCATGGAAAATCGTACACTTAGAATACATGAAAGAATTCACACTGGTGAGAAACCCTATAAATGTAAGCAATGTTGGAAATCTTTCATTGATAATCAAAGTTTGCAAAGACACCACAGAATTCACACTGGGGAGAAACCCTATGTATGTAAGCAATGTGGGAAATGTTTCTGTCGTAATAGTAGACTTAGAGAACATGAAAGAATTCACAGTGGGGAGAAACCATATGTATGTAAGCAATGTGGGAAAGCGTTTAGTCGAAATTATCACCTTCTTAGTCATGAAAGAACTCACACTGAGGAGAAACCTTATATATGTGAGGTATGTGGAAAAAGATTTGCAAGTAAGTTCAGATTTTGTAATCATAGAAGATACCATATGGGGGAGATCTATGCATGTAAGCAATGTGGGAAATCTTTCAGTGAAAATTATACTTTGCAGAGACACCACAGAATTCACACTGGGGAGAAACCCTATGTATGTAAGCAATGTGGCAAATCTTTCAGTGATAATCATACTTTGCAGAGACACCACCGAATTCACACTGGGGAGAAACCCTATGTATGTAAGCAATGTGGGAAATCTTTCAGTGATAATCGTACTTTGCAAAGACACCACAGAATTCACACTGGAGAGAAACCCTATAAATGTAAACAATGTGGGGAATCTTTCAGTGAAAATAGTAACCTACTTGTACATGAAAGAATTCACTCTGGGGAGAAACCTTAGATATGTAAGCAATGTGGGATATCTTTCAGTCATAATTGTACCTTACAGAGACATTACAGAACTCCCACTGGGGAGAAACCTTATGTGTAAATAAGTGGAAAAAGCATTCCACAGAGACAATCACTGCAAAAGTCATGGAAGAAATCACACTGGGGGAAAACATATCTGTGTGAGAAATGTGGAAAAAGATTTGCTGATAACGCCAGTTGTTGTTGACATAGAAAATCCCACACTGGGGAGAAACACTATGCATGCAAGAAATGTGGGAAATCTTTCTGCTGCAAGGGTAATTGTCAATGACATGAAAAACTTCACAATGGAACGTAGCACTATGCCTGTGAACCATGGGGGAAAGCATTCAGTGTACCTACCAAAATGCCACCAAGTACCCAGAAATTACAGACAAGGAGGAAACCCCATGTATGTAGGCATGGAGAAGGTTTGTGGTAAGGTTTTTCATTTCATAAATATAAAATTCCCTTCACACTGGGGAGTAATTATGGATATGAGAAATGTGAGGGGAAATTCTGCTGTCAGAGATGCTAACCTTCAGAATGATGTCACACTGTGGCCCAAGTGTATGTGTGCAATATGGGAAAGCATTCAGTATACAGGGGTATTTTCAAATATGTGAAACAAATCACAATGAAGTGAAACTCTGTATGTGTGAGACTATTCTGAAACTACTTTGATGATTGTTCATGTGGAGAAGACCTTTAGAAGTAATAGAAAATATTTTGGCAATATACTTTCATGAAAACATACTCAATGATGGAAATATACTAAAATGTACACATTTTGTGTTTTAGTAACTCATACTGGAATATCTGATCTATGTGAATAGCATTACTATTGAAAATCACACGTTTTTAAAAATATTCAGGAATACGGAAGATTTTTTTCACCCCTTTTTTGAGTCACCAGTGCTCAGTCTTTATGAATGGGATCCATTTTTCTAATGAACATTGTCTCACACCTGGATCTGTGGTTGGGCCTCAGTGTATCTAGAAGGAGTTAGACAGACACATTCAAGCATGTGCTTTACCAGGTTGCATGGAGTGTCTCTTTGTAGACACGCTTATGCTAAGATAAAAAATCACAAAAGCAAATGTTATTTCAAAGATTTATAACTTTATGAGTATATCTAGTATATAGCATAAAGTTTCCTGTTTGGAAGGCATTTGATTTGTAGAGTCGATCTGGGTTCTTTCTTCTTGCCTTTCTTATTCACTCTTTATGTGTTACACTTATTTCTCGCTCATCTCCAGTTTTGAAAGATGTCTTTTCCTGTTGCCTATTAAATATCATGTACTTTTATACAAGCAAAAGTTAAACAGCATTACTCTAACATTAAGTCAGTCATCTATAAATAGCAATATTCTGAATATGCAAGGGTGTCAGGATTCCCTACTCGTTCCTAGGGTTCTAAAGAAAATGCATGGCATATGTTTAGCAGAAGTGGGACAGTGAGTGATGGGAATGAGAGCACACTGTGACTGCAGAGATGTAGAACCACTAGTGTGCAGTGCAAGCATGTGATAGTCACAAGCATGAGAATTAAATGCATAGGAACTGAAGCATGGGATATCCCCAGCAAACACTTTATACAGGCATGCAGGGGTTGTACCCACCTCTGCCCCTGCCTGTCCAGTCTTTGGGGTTTGGCACCAGCTAAACAATCATAGACTTTCTTCATGTTGTTGTACAAACATTGGCATTGCAGAAGAGTCGCATGATATTAAAAATTCATAAATGGAAGATGACAAGGTTTCAATCCTGTTTTATTCTCAGTAGCATGAAATTAATGCCACTCTGATCTACAATTTATCTCAGTTTATTTCAATATAAAGTTGTCCTGTGATGCCACAACATAACAAGAAGGTTAACTACAGTAGAGGCTGAGATATGAAGAGGAAGACAACACATTTACATGGTGGTGATTGCGCCCTGGTTATTATAACAATTTCACTTTCTGTACCATTGACAATATACATTTACATATAGTTCATTGAATCATTACATTAGTATAAATACATATAAAATGCTGTATGTATTTGTGTGTGTATTTTATGTGTGTAATATATCACAGCAGAGATAATGGGTTTTCTGCCTTAATAACAATTCTGTTAAATGACCATGGTGGTGACCAGTGTGGCCAGCCCCCTGGAGGCCGCGTGGGGGGCTCTGCCTTCCTCCTCCCCAGCCCTATTACAACTTCCTGCTTCCTTTTTTCAACATCCTCTTTCCCAGTTTACCACCTCTGTCTGATCACTGCATGCTAAGTGGCGCAGATCATCCCCTAAACCCCTCCCCTATGTAGTGGCTTGTTCTCCCAGCCATTCCCTCAAAAGCTCCGCATCCCTCCTTTTTGCTGTGGGCATTTCTGTGTCCACAGTGAAGGCATTTTTTACCTTGTTGTATTTATCTGTGCCAAAAATCCTATCCTGAAATACACATGGAAATTTATCCCATTCAAATAAGGAAACTCTACTCTGCTTTTTGTTGTCATGGAAAGGTACACAACTCCTATATCTCAGGCTATTCACACCAGAAAACATAGAATGGCAGAAGTTATCTGAGAAGAGACATATGATTGAACAACTGGCCAAAACACAAACAGCGTTTATATTACCCCAAAAGGCTACACTTTCACCCCATGTTTAAATCCAACAGAGTCTCTGAAACTTTCTATATTTGACATAGGACAATACTTTCATACCACAATGGGCGTGTTTTAGGCTGAAGAATGTTAAACCTGCAGCAGAAATAGTTTTTCAAAGGAAAGTGCATTTGTGGTCATGTTTGAGATTTACTATAGAAAGAACGAATAGGTCATGGTTAATGGAGGTGAGGAAGGTAGATAATTTCAAAGAGTAAATAGAACAGGGCATCCTGTGGTAGATGGCACTGGAAGACAAGCTTCACCTTGATTAGGAAAGAACTGAATGAATGGAGGAGTTCATTTTAAATTGCCTGCTTTGGAAACAATTTGAGTACATGTAAGAAATTATTGACTTGTTTTCTCAAAGGTGTATTTGTCAGTTTTAATTCCTCATAAAATAGCAATTTCCTTTCCACTGTATCAGAATCAGACGGCACTTTAAAGATTTGGGTTCAACCTTCTCATTGCAGTGAACTTATCAGTGTTATTGTGATGCAGAACAATCCTTCCCTGGTGATGAGCCCAATCTTGAGCCAGCATAGAAAGAGAAATGAGCTTCCTCTTGACACTTCCTTGGCATCCAGGAAGCGTTCCCTTTAGATGGTACCTAGCTGGGGAGGACACCAACAGAAAGGGTGTTTACAGGGAAAACTGTAAATGGGTGGGAAAACTACAGATTCCTATGAAAGCCACTGTGGGCTTCTCTGCTTTCCTTGATTCTTACCCTATTTTCCTTGGAACTTTATGTATGTCTTGAATCTGTTTCTGTCCAGGGTGAATGGGTCCCGAGAACAAGGTACCCGAGAATGAATAAAAAAGTAAGAGGAAGAAGAAATACAAGAGAGACAAAATTCTGGAATCACAGGGCTTACAGCCTCTTGACTTCAGCCTCGAATAGCATTTTCAGTAACCTTTTATTGAGAAAGAACAGAGGCAACTAAGCTAGTGGCAGCACATCAACTGTTTTAGCATGGACAATACAACTCAATTATCATAGGCATGAGACTTGACTAAATAGCCATCATGTCACCATTCCTTTCTGCATATCACAGCAAAGCTTTTAGCGCACAGGCTGGGGCTCACAAAGCTTCTGCTAGACTTCTGCCAGAACCCAGCAATCAAGTCTAGGTCAGGCCTGAGGCAATGCATTCAAAGATTAAAGTATGTCCTTCTCCACATCTTTCTACACAGTACTTTCCTTTTGGCATGCATATATTTGCTGCAGTCACTCTATAACATGTACACGTATAAATCTGAAGTCTATGCTCTGAGGTGGACTTCATTTGCATAAATTTTGAGGGAAGGATATGATATATATATATATCTTTTATATATATCATTTTATATATGATATATATAAAAGATATATCTTTTACTGAGAACGTGAAAGTTCCTCCTGATAAGAATGTCTGAGGAAATGGTTGGTGGGAGGAGGATGCATTTTGACACTGGGAAAGGGAACACCAGACTGGAATCAGCTCCAGAATTGATACTCAGGCTGTCCCCACCACATACTGGGGTCTGAGCCATTGTGAGGCTACATTTTATCAGTCAGTGAAGCCATCTGCGTTTCAACAATGTTTAGCTGTGTCAGTGTGGGTTCCCAGTGACCTTGGTAGAAGAAGTTGGCATTTCTTCCCTCCTGATTATCAGGTGTACTGTACCTGCAAAATAACAGCAGCATACATATGTACTTACCAGTTTTATTCACATATTTTCAGGTTTTTGCTTTTATTATTACTAAAATTATTATTTTACTAAATTAAATCCAAGATATGCAAGATGTGGCCTGCTTGTGATTTATGCGCTCTGTGAAGTTAAGGCAACAGGATCACAAGTTTCTTATTGGATCCCATCCTGGTCCACTTAGGCACATGGTGAAACCTTGACTGCAAAACATGAGGCTGGGGTGAAAGTGACTCTGTATAAATGTGTGTGATTACAATCCCATTACTGAAATAGGTCTGGTTTCCCATTAAGGCCGTAAAACCATCTAGCTCATTGCAAACTTCACGCAGATCTCACCTGTTCTCACCAACCCTCCTCTCAGATTGGATTTTTTTTCTTGAGGACAAAGTCTGAAATAGTTTGAGTACCAAACTATTTTGGCCAAATTTATAGGTTGAAAACACGGGAGTCTGCCACCAAATATCGTTCAAAGTTCCTCCCTGCTCTGGAAAGAGAGGATGAAGCTAATTTTAAGTGTGAAGAAATGCAAGTGGACCATCTCAGTAGCCCACATTTAATCCAGTAATGGCAGCTCTCACTTTGGTCATCAGCCCAGATGCGGAGTCCCTTGCCCTGTACCTTCCATCTCAGGTTTGGTGTTTCATCAGCATCTATTGTGAGAGGCAGGAAGGCTGCATGACCTGTGAATGAGAGAGCAGGAGAGGGAGATCAGGACAATTCATAATGCAGAGTCTTTATTTTTTTGCTGCCATGTTTTGGACTCAGTCTCATCTGCTGAGAAAGGGCCCAAGAATTTGAATCTTCCTTGCTGGCAGCCTTCTTCAGAGTGCAGGAACGAAATACCAAGGAAACCACCTACAGCCCGGAAACCTAAGTGAGAGGCCAGGTGCTGTGAGATGGATCCAGATGCACGAGATTCGGTCTGAAGAATTTTGGTCTCCCTGTGACATCTGTCCGGTGTGTGACCTGTCCTCTGTGCTGGTTTGCACCAGGTCCCTTCAGGTATGTGACCTGGAGCTTGACTGGCAGTGGTGGCTCCAGTGTCTGGTCCTGCTATTGCTTGAACTTCAGCCTGATGCAAAGTGCTGCCTCTTCAGCAGGTCTCCAGCAGCCCCATACCTCGCCATGCTTTCTGGTGACTTCATTAGCTCAGGTGGAATCTACGATGTCTTCTGTGGTGATTGTGCATAGAAAGCCATTTTTGTCCACTACCTTCCCTTCTTTTAAGCCCCTGTTCAGCCCCTTAAGACAGAGTCCGTGGGAGCCCCTGGCTAACTGCTCTAAGTCAGTTGTAATGATGATTCCTCAGTGCAGGCCAGGTGACAGGTCTGTGGGGTAAGAGACAGTGTGATCCAGAGAAACTCCCTGTAGTGCCCTGTAAGGCCAACGACATGGCCTGGTCCATGGAGTGGGAACTACTCATACGATCACTTCCTGTTATGAGCCCCTCCTCTCCACCCATGCAGATGGACGGGGCTGGGCTCATCCGGAAAGCAGAGCAGCAACGTGAACTGTCATTCTGTCCTGTCTTCTGAGGGTGGGTCTTCAGCAACCCTTGTCCCTCCCTACACACCCATGATCCTTGTCTCCTCCGCTCTGCCTGTGTTCCTCTCACCATGAAACTCATGTTTCAGAAACTGGACATCAGAGATGACCCCTTGAATCTGGGACTCCCAGTGCCCTCCAGTCCCCAGGTGTCCAGACCAAGGCACGGCTTGTGCATTGGAGGAAGCACTGGTTGATCCAGGGCTCAGCCTCATCTGGGTCATCTACACACCCCTCTCAATTTCAGAATGTTTTCATGTCAGGGACAGCCTCACCCAGGAATGTGCTGTGTGCACTGATGTGGCATGTGCTGAGGAGAACACTGTACAGCAGTAACTGTTGCATATCGTGAACATGTCCAGGGACACAATCAAGGATCAAGTGTTGTTTAACTGAGCAGTGAGGCCTCCAAAGTGACAGACCCAATGGCCTATGGTCTATGAGTGCGCTGGGGAAATGGCCTGCAGGACAGGAAAACTGGAGTGCAGGGAGTATTAGTGGCCACTAGAGGCAACCGGAAACCACTGAGACCAAATTCCAGCCCAGCAGGTCAGTTGAGGGCTCCCTGCTCAAGGTTTTTACAGTATTTTCATGACATGCAAATGCTTTCTGTAAAACGAAAATGACCAAAATAGTTTTCTAAAATGTGTCTAAAAATAAAATAAAATGTATCTAAATGTAGGTTTTTTCTTCTATTTAGGGCAAAATATAAGATTAATATGTACAAGGAGGTACACACCTGAATAACTATGTAAATCACATATATGAATTGAGAAGAACAAATATCCTTAAAAGATCTTCTGCGTGATCATTTAAATTCTGATTTTAAATACTTTTAGTGATCTTACAACATTATCTTCATTACAGTTTACTGGAATTGCAAGTTTAGAGGGATCCCAAGAAAATAGTCCCTTATACTTTTGAGAAACACGAAAAGCTTTGTATTGGTGAGCTTTCCAACTGAAGCAACAAAAATTACCCAAGAAACACGACTTGAGAACTGCTAATCTGCCTCAGGGTTGGAGGCCTCAGTCCATGGTGTTTTGGCTGCAAGGCAGAAAAATAGTGAAAGGGCACTGCAGAGAAAAAACCCTGGTCACCTCAGGGAACCTGAGAATCAGGGAGACAGGGTGGAGGCAGGAAGAAGAGTACAATTTTCCAGGTCAAGGCATGGGTGACCTGCATCTTTAACCAGGTCCTACCTAAAAACCCTCAAGACACCTATGAGACAATTTAGACCTAACCATGTGACTTAGTCATCAGTGCCATACCTTGGTCTCAAGATCCTTACTGTCTTTAGGTTCCACTGACAGAAATAATTAGGCAACACTTTCCTTCCTTTCACCTGCACCAAAGTCGGGTGACCAAAGTGAGAGCCATGAGTGTGGTCTCCTATTGACTCCTTCGCAGGAAGCGCCCTGCATCGTGCCCTGCAGCCTGGGCATCATCTGTAGGAGCTCCTGGGTGTCCGCACCATTACCTCACAGACTCATGGGAGAGAAGACGCCCCACACTCTCCCCACCCAGCCGCACACATCTCACTCTCTGCACTCAGGAAAGGCAAAGGATAAGGCTGAAGGGGAAGGGGATGGGAAGGGGAGCCAGGACTCTGTTTCCTCAGGATCCATGAGGAGGGGGAGCTGGAGAATTCCCGCAGGGGGAGGGTGCGGTGTGCAGAGCCTCCAGGCAGTGTGAGCAGAGATCCTGTGGGTGGACAGTGGGATTTCTGCAGGAAATAAAATCTGGAATGTATGTAGAAATAATGAATGACAGGAGATGCGGACGGACTGGTCCGGAGAGGTGACAGAAAGGAAATAGTGCTGTTTCTTTCCTCGAGAGTCTCATGTCCAGTGTGCTTCACTGAAATTTGCCACGGCTGTGTGCTGGTACCGATGTTGACGTCACTATGCTCAGAGCAGTATTTCATCCGCTCCCCGTTACATGCAGGTTTCCACCTGTATAAAAGTAGTCAAAATTTAAACATTTCTAGCAAAACCTTGTTCAGTTGTCTGAGATAAGCTTTTTCTCTCATTTTGTACCCACATCTCTACTGCAGTGATAGGGTCAGTATTCCCAGTCCGAATGTCTCTCTCACCTACCCTGGGGTCCACTGCAAGAGAAGCCTGGAGTGCGGGGCAGGTCCACAGGTAACTGAAGGGGTCGCTGAGCTGATTCCAGACAGAAGGAGGAGGTTGGGGTGCTCCTCCGCCTCTTCCTTGTTCCAGCACCTATTGGAGATCTGCAGAGCCCACCACACTGGCACCTTGTGCACAGTGCACCTTCCCCAGAGAGCAGCAGCTCCGAGTGCCCTCACAGGTCTGTTTCTCCATCAGGGCAACAACTGCTGAGATCCCTGATGTGCAGTCTCCTGTGTGTGTTTGGCTTTGCCAGGAGAATTCAGTATTAACCTACCTAGGACAAATCAGAAACAAAGTGTCAGTCTATTTTCTTAATGTGGAAAGGTCTACACAGATTGCATAACTGAACCTGTGAAAAGCTTGGCATCAGGCGAATTTAGGATACAGGAGCCCGTTCTCTGACTTCCACACTCCTGAGCAATTTGAGCAGTGGACACCAGGTTCCTCAGGGTTGACTCTGTGTCCAGTGCATGGAAATCACAGGGCAGCAAAGCCCAGCCTGAGAGGGACAGCTGAGCACGGTGCATCCCCAGGTCCTGGAGATCTGTCCACTGTGCTGCTGTGCCCCGCCCAGGGACCACAGACAGGGCGACACTGCCTCAGTACTGATGCCCCAATTCCCAGTGCCCCGTCCTTCGTTTGCCGCTCTTTTGTATTTTATCTTCCCTCTTCCATTTCATAAAATGTGTGAAGCATTAGCCTTAGATGAAATGAGATGTAACCTGTGGAGTAGATCACCAGGATTTGCGATACAACGAGCAGTTTGGACTCTTCCTGCTTTATCTGTTTATACTTTCTTAGAAAGAAACTCACCTGCCCGTAATCACTCATGCTTTATATTAAAGTTTTGCTTTTTACTGCATAGGAATTGATGTATTTTTCTAGGTGGGTGCATTTTATCCTGTAAAATATGAGTTTCCTTTGTATTTCTGCTTCTATTCTAGAGGAAATTCAGCAAATAGCACTGCACAGATGCTCCTGGGGAGAATTTCCCAGAACAGATGCCCAGTGCAGTCTTCCTCCTGTATCCAGAAGGGCCCTCCCCTTTCCAGAGGTTGGGACAGTTCCCTGAGTTCTCACAGCAAGGTCAAAATGAATGACTCGCACTCACGTGACCTGTGCACCTCATCGCCTGCAGCCCCACTGAGGCAGAGACCCCTCATCACGGAAAACACAGGCAGGAGTGTGCAGTGCCCGCTGTCCTGTCCCTCTGTCATTGTGTCTTTGGCCCCTGTCCACATCCACTCCCACATGTCCCTGTTCCTCCCTGTGCTGCCTGCAGGCCGCCCAAGGTGGTGAGTGACTCGTAAGTTGTGAGATGGTGTGAGGGGAGAGTGTGTCTGAGGGACTCCCGGTTGGTTCCTATCCACAGATGCCCAGGCTGAGGACCACCTCATGCGGTGGGCTCAGGGCACACTGGGCTCCTCCGAGATTCTCAGCCTCACCTGTGCAAAATCCTCGTGCTCTGAGTCTAGCTATTCTGTGTCTTGGGTCCAACTTTGGCCAGGGAAAGGCCTGGAGTGGACAAGTGGGTTCTGGGCTAAGGGGAGCAAGAACTACAGCCCCACCCTGCAGCCCAGACCCGGCATCTCCAGGGACACCTGGAGGAGCCAAGGACACAGGCTGTGTCAGTGTTCCCAACCCAAACTGCGACGGGAAGCCAGCAGGAGCCCACAGACCTCCCTGGCGGGGTGCTGGGGCCAACAGGGGATGCTCAGTACTGGCAGAGTGCACGGGGCACCTCCAGGGCTGACTGGAGACCAGCAGGGAAGGCAGGACCAGGCCCAGGGGCTGGGGACCTGCAGAGCTGCTCTAAAGAGCCCAAAAGTTGGGCCCAGAATCAGATGCAAAGTAACAACTGTAGCTTTCTCACAGGTTCTGAAATTTACCTACTGATTCTATTTTTACGCAAAGAATAATACTATTATTTTAGAGCATGGCTATTGGGAATTCCAAAATATAAAGATCAAAGGAGAGACAGACGGACAGATGATAGGAAGTAGGGAGATAGATCTTTGCACTGAGCAAGGGAGCGATTGATGCCGGGAACCGGGGGGGGGGGGGAGGTAGAGAGAAAGAATTAGGATGTGTCCTGTGCCCGCACCAGCTCCCCAGGAGGACTGTGATCATTATGTACTGCGTACATGGATTAATAAAACTATAAATTAAAAAATTATACACCAAGTGTAAGTGTGGCTGGACAAGCTGCCTTTTCGGCACGGGACTGAAAGAGCGTGGAAGGAGCAGGCGGCTCCAGAGGGCTCCTGGGGGCCTGGGCTCCTGAAGATGCACAACCCCAGCACTGACAAGCTGGGGATCAAACCTTTAACACATATTCTTGGACGCACCTAATACCCGCGCTGTACTTAGGGACTTGATGTCTGGATCATTTCAGGTGTGGCCCTGGATGCACTTGTTCCCATGGCGCAGACTGGGGTGTTGTTCTCTGAATTCAGACTTCTCTTTGGTCCACATTTTCTTCAGAGTGCAGCACATTCTCTCTACGGAGGGGAGCGCGCTGCTTTTCACAGGTTAGTGTTGACTCTGGAACTCTGGGGATTTGTTGCAGAAGCACTGAGCAATGCCTGCCCTATTGCCCTCAGCATTCCTATAAACCCAACTGCTAAGTTAGTACAGAGAGTCCACAGCACTACCTGCCACACACGGTCACTGCACCAGAGGCCACTCTACGTCACACCCAACAAACCAGTGACACTGAGTGCAAACGCCTCCTTCTCGGATGCATTTGAGGCAAGCAATCAGCACTGAGGATCACAAACTGGGCCATGAAATCACAACTGCTCTCCTTGGCTTGAAGGAGTGGATGTGGTAGAAATTGCTGAACAGGAAGAGAAATCCATGGTCAACACGCCCACTCACAGACGCTGGTGTACTAGTGTGTAACACGGGAGACAAGGAGAGAAACAGCCTCAGAGTCTTCTGCAGCCTCATCACACTCTTCCTGTAAATAAGGGAATTTTTACTTTATGAGGAAATGCTGGGATTTTTCATGGGACTTCCAAGTTACCTCTTATGGGAATCTGCACAAAATTGTTCAGCTGAGAGTGCCACATTTTCTAGCATTTGTGTAAGGATATTGTGATAGCATAGGACAAACATTAAATACAGATTTCATATTGTATTGGAAGTCATATACATGTATTTATATGCATAATTTTTATTATGAATTTGAAAAATGACTTAGTTGTTTTTAATATGTAAATTGATGTGAAGGGACCAAATAAAACAACTTTGCTAACCTTAATTACTAAATGCACATTATTTCTACCCAACCAAGTGAAAACCCTCCAAAAGAAACTGCACACATGTGTAAGACACCGTAAGAAGGTAGGAAACAAAGCCCACTTGTGGCATACTGGCACCAAGGCACTGACCCAGAAGCCTCCCATTGGTGAGGGGGAAGCTGTGTATAGTGGTCGGCATGGGGTCAGGTTACCTGGCGACACACAGAGGCCTGGTGAGTGAAGTCATTAGGTCTGGAGAAGGAACTGCTGCCTGTTTCTAGTGTGATGTTGCAGAGGCAGCAGAGAACACCGGGAGGGGTGGGCATGAGTGCGGACATCAATGTGCAGGAGGCGTGCTTTTACCCAGTGCGTTCACAGGCAGGACTGAGACACCAGATACTCCAGGACACAGGCTGAGCCTCCTGAGGTCCTAGGAGACCCTGCTCAGGAGGCAGGTTACTCACCCTGCTCTCCAGTGGGGGCAGGGAGCCAACCGGAGTCCAGCTCCGACCTGGGGAACAGGGAAGGGGAGAGAGAATGCACCAGAGAAAGAAGGGGCTGGGGGTCTGGTGAAGGTAACCGGCAGTTTCGTTTGCTGAGCAAAGCACTTACGTACAGATTTGTCAGGCAGACTGCCAAACCTTGCCCTAGATTCAACCCCAAGGTTCCTGCTTCTGTTACAGTGGTTGCTAAGGTATATAATGACCTGTTCAGGGCCACTGATCCTACAGATTGGCCCACAGCTTTCCCACAAATCAGCCCATTACTCTTCTTCTTACAAGGAAGTTGTATCCATTGCCATGGGGAGGTTTTGTCCTCACCTGGTCCAGTCCCCAACAGGAGCCCCAGTGATATGCAAATCTCTACGGGTCATAGTGTAGAAAGCTGAGGCTCCCCAACCTCAGGCAGCAAGGGCCTCACCCCATCTGTCTCCCAGAACCCTGCGTTCAAACCCCACCCAGCATGGAGTGGGCGTGCAGACTCCTTTTCCGCTGGTGGCCACCTCAGGTAAGGACCCAGCGCCCAGGGCTGCAGAGGAAACTCAGTCAGCCCCACTGAGCCCAACATTCCTGTGTCCTCTCCACAGGTGTCCACTTGCAAGTCCAGCTGGTGTAGTCTGGGCCTGAACTGAAGAGGCCTGGGGAGTCTGTGAAGGTCTCCTGCAAGGGCTCCGAGTACCCCTTCACTCACTATGGTATACGTTGGGTGAAGCAGGTGCCAGGGAAAGGCCTGCAGCATATGGGCTGGATCATCACCCAAACTGCCAAGCCAAAGTATGCTGAGGGTTTCACAGCACGATTCGGCATCTTCCTGGACTCCTCTATAAGCACAGCGTATCTGTAGATCAGCAGCCTGCAGGCTGAGCAAACAGCCTTGTATTACTGTGTAAGACACATTGAGCAAAGTACAGTCAGAAACCCTGGGGGATGAGCTCATCCTGACTGAGGCAGCGAGGACAACCTGACTCTGGTTTTCTTTGATTTGAAAAATGAATTCACAGGAAAGACATTTAGGAGACAGATGTCTGATGTTCCTGTTCATTTTAAGTGTCAACCTGAATGTGTGCAGGAACCCAGGAGAGAGGAGTGGGTCGTGATTGGATCGCTGATGTCTGTACCTGAATGTGGCATTGACAGGCAGGGTGTGTGTGGGAGGTGCGGTTGGGGGAGGTGGGTCCCTGAGCTTTGCCTTTAAGGTGTGGCTCTTGCTCATGCTCTTTCCCTGGCCTTTGCTTTCCCTGCAGAGTTGGAAAACTCCTCCACATCCTGCTTCCACCTTCAAATTTCTGCTTTGGAGTCACCTGAGTGTGGATTAAATCCACTGATATCATGAGCCAAACTTCTCTGTGCAACTGTTACTGTTAAAAAGGTGACTCACGAAGGAGAAAAGATAACAAGGATGTCGCTGGACACAGTAGGGTGGAGTGGAATGCGTGACGGGTTCCTGAGCAGGACGTCTCTGTGTTTGGAAGTGTTCAGTGTGAGCTGCAGCGGATGAGGCCCAGAGGGGCTTGGTGCAGTCTCAGGGGTCCCTGTGACTGTCCTGTGCGCCCTCTGCTTATTACATGGAGAGGCTCCAGCGCAGGTCTGGTTAGCAAAGGAAACAAAGACAATAGACACATGACAGACTATTTTACATCTGTGAAAAGAATATTCACGATATCCAGAGACCATTCCAAAGAGAAGGCCTACCTGCAGGTACACAGTCTGAGATCCCAGGATTCGATCTTGTATTAGTGTGTGAGAGGCACAATGAGGGGACATCGTGTAAACCCAAACCCGACCCTCTTACAGGGGCTCTCGTGACCAGCAGGACACAATGAGACGAAGCTCAAAGGTGCAAAGGTGAGGGCCATTAAACACTGGTTTCTTGTCAGTGCCTGAAGCTTCATCTCCACAACCTTCTTTCCAGACCCACATCTTCATTATCAATGTGTTTCCTAAATAGAACAAAATGGGTGACTGCGGAGAAGGGAATTCTGTCAGGTGTAGAATTGGTGCGGGAGGCCTTGGAAGTGCCACAAAGTAAGGCAGTTCTCACAGTGCAGAGTGAGGGTGTTGAAAGTGCTCAGCAGTGAGCGTGTGGGGAGAGTCACAGATTCAAGGGTTCATCTCCGATGTCCAGTTTCTGAAATCTGAGTCATAGATCATAGAGAGAGGAACACAGGCAGAACAGGGGAGACAGGGGTCATGGGTGTGTAGGGAGGGACAAGGGTTGCTGAAGACCCCACCTCAGAAGACAGGGCACAATGACAGTTTGTGTTGCTGCCCTGCTTTCTGGATGAGGCCAGCCATGTCCATTTGCATGGTTGGAGAGGAGGGGCTCATAACAGGAAGACACCGTATGAGGAGTTCCCACTCCAAGGACCAGGCCACATCCCTGGCCTTACAGAGCGCTGCAGGGAGT
>PVLD010019668.1:0-35854 GCA_004027595.1 Dinomys branickii
AAGTAAACTAAGACAACCCCAAGCCCCCAGCATCTAAAAGTATGAACGCCAGCCCCAGCCATGTTTCATACAGCAGCAGACTGTTTCTGGGAGAAGGGTAAGACATGCTGGGCGTGGTGGCAGACGCCTGTAATCCCAGCGCTCGGAAGGCTGCAACTGGAGGATCGTTGAGAGTTCGAGACCAGCCTGGGCTACAAGGTGAGCTCAAGGCCAGCCTGAACTGCACAGGGAGACCCTGTCTCAAAAAGACAAAAAAAAAAAAAAAAAAAAAAAAAAAAAAAAAAAAAAAAAAAAAAAAAAAAAAGGGCAAGACAGAAACAAAAGAACAGAGGGGGCCTGGGGATGTGGCTCAGTCGTAGAGCTCTTCCCTTGTACGCACAAGGTCCTGAGTTCGATTCCCAGCACCACATACATTAAAAAAGTAAAACCAATAATAACAATAAATAAATTAAAAAAAAATAAGTTTAAAAAAAAAGAACAGAGGGGCAAGGTTTAGCTCAGAGGCAGAGGGTTTGCCTAACATGACCATCGGGTGGGAGGGATCTTGTCCAAGCCACAGGACAATGAAAATCTTGGACACGCACTGCTCCATCAACCTAGCTACTATCAGTAATACAGTAATGTACTGCTGTAGGAACCTGAAATCATTAAGGTTAATCATATCTACAACAAATCTCAAAGCAAGCATAACTCCTTACTAGATTAACACAATTTATGCAATGAAGATCCAAGCATTAAAAAAATGCACACTCATTTTCAGGCATAAATATCTATTCACCAAAGTATCTACTGTTCCATGTTGTATTACTATTAGCAAAATATACAAAAGCATAGGAAAAGGCAAAACCAAAACAACACACACACTCTGAAGAGATGGAGCAATCAACACCAAACACAGATTTTTGAAACTGAACTTTTTTCATTTTGGAGACAGGGTCTCACTATGTAGCCCTGGCTGGCCTCAAACTTGCAATTCGTAATCTAAACTTCCTGAATGCTGGGATCACAGGCATGTGGCACCATGGCTGGCCAAGATGTCCCAACTGAGACTGGCTGTGTGCTGTGCATGTGCATGCCAGTGCTGGGGATGGAACACAGGGCCTCGAGGATGCTAAGCAAGTACTCTACCATCAAGTTACATTCCTGGCCCAAGAAACAATTTTAAATAAACACGTTAAGAAAAACTAGTAGATAATATATAGATCATATGGGTGATGTCAGCAAAGAAATGGAAAGTGTAATAGGTTAGAAAAAATACCATAACAGGGGCTGGGGATATAGCTCAGTGGAATAAGCGCTTGCCTAGCAAGCGCAGGATCCTGAGTTCAATCCCCAGTACCGCAAAAAAAAAAAAAAAGAAAAAGAAAAAATACCATAACAAATGATTAATGTCTTTGACTGGTTGATCAGTACTAAGGGCAGAACCAACAAACCTGAAAGTCAATGAAAAATGGCCCTAATTAGGCAGCTTTGGGAGCAAATGCCTATAATCCCAGCACTGCAAAAACAAAAAAACAACAAACCCACAAACAAAACTGCCCTTGAATCCCCAAAACCTTAACTAAAACACAAGTGAAAAAAAGTACAAAAATAAAACCCAGAAAGAACGTACATACAAAGGTTGTGAGAGTATCAGTGGGAAGTGCATAAATGGAACGGAGACAAAGGCAATGGGTAGAAGAGACAATGGCTGAGAGTTTCCCAAATTAATGATACATGTAAAACCACACACCCAAAAAACTCAGAGGACAGCAAGTGGGATAAACAGTAAAGACACCACAGCTAAGAAAAAGAAACCTACTACCAGACCATTATGCTGGTAAACTTGCCAGTTTCAGATACATAATGCCAATTCTGCACGTTACTTTCCAGAGAAGACTCATGAGGTCGGCATCACTCTACAGATACCAAATCAGATGGAGAAAATAAAATTACAGGCTGGTGTCCCTTGTAAAAACAGATGCAAAAATTCTTCGCAAAACAAATACCAAAATGCACCTATTAGAATGGCTACGTAACCAGCAACAATTCCTAGCGTTCATGGGATGCAACAAAGTCTGACACATTGCCAGTGGGAATGCAAAATGGTAGTAATACCTGTGGAAGTTTATCACCTTTAGAATTAAGCATATACTTTAAAAGTGACTTAGTGCAATGAGTTCTTAGACCAGCTGCCTGAAGTTCGGCCAACCTTCCCAGGTTTAGGGCAGCCTCCCATAAGGCTGTCTTCACTTCAGACACCAGTTTCAAGTTCAGAGGTTCCCCAAGCCACTGCTACTTTTGGCCAGCTGGATGCAAGTTTAGAGGTTCCCACCATTCCACTCAGGTTTGGTGACCCACCATAACAATGGAGAGCACCCAGGAAAGCACTTTACCTATGATCACAACTTTATTATAACAAAAGGATACAAATATGAAGCAGCTAAATGGACAGGCACACAGCGTGAGATCTGTGAGGGTTCTAACTATGAAGATGCCTTGTCCTCAGAAAGTCATCTTAATAGCACACTCAACTACAGTGATATAATATGGCCAACCACAGAAGCACCCTTCTCTTCATTATCCAGTTTTTACTGAAACCTCAATACACAAGCATGGCTGATTAAGTGGCCATCAGGATGGTAACCTTACTCTAATCGCCTGGTTGGCCGTTCCGGTGTGAAGTCCACACTGTCATTTCGTCAGCAAAAACTAGGTCCACCATAAATGATTCTTTATTACTTAAGGAATTCCAAATTAGAGGATGTTCCTTAAGAACTGGAGAAAGAGGCCAGACAATCTTATATTACACACAACTCCACCCATAGGGATTTAATACCATGGAGAGTAAACTTATGCTTACATAAGAATCTGTACATAAATGTTTGTAAGATTTGTAAACCCCCTAACTTAGTAACAACGCTTATGTCCTGCAATGGACAAAGGAATAAACAGCGGCATAACTATACAATGTAATACTACTCAGCAATCAAAAAGGAATTAAGTCTGAGTCACACAAGACACGAAATTTAATTGTATTTTGCTATATGAAAGGCTATATATTTTGTGTTCCATTTACATGACTCCTTGGAAAAGGAAACTAAAAGGAAAGATGATAAATCAGTGGTGGCAAGGAATTTGGTGGAAGTGGTGGGGTGGTAGTGGCTGCATATAAAGGGCCATGACAAGGCGATTTTCAGAACTACTGAAGTGCTCTATATAGTACTGTGGTGGCACATACACAACACTTGTGAAACCTCACAGAATCATATACCAGAAAGATTGAATTTTAATGTATGTAAATTAAAAAGTCAACAAGGATATGTGTGGGAGGACAGAATGCAGACTATAATGATGAATCTAACTGTATTACAAATGAATCATAATCATAATGGAAAAGATAGGAAAGGAACTAATGTAGTTTTCAATTTAGAAACCTAAATGAATCTTAAAATTATTTTGACATTATATTGAAAGGCTAATGAGAAAAATAACTATACTAGCCTGGTGCAATTGTACATGCCTGAGGCCTAGCTACTTCAGAGGCTGAGGCAGGAAGATCACTGGGTCCAGGAATTTAAGCCAGACTGGGAAACATTTGAAAAGCCCACCTCAAAAGCAAAATACCAACCAACCAAACAAAAACCAACTGTAGAGAAACATTATAATATGTAACCTAGGTGATACATTTTTCACACCAAGAGTATAGGTCAATAGTTCTGAAAGAACTTTTTCTTTTTTAAAGTAGAATTAAACCAGTAAATATACTGTAGCTAAGAAAAGCCAGGTTTGTCCCTGTTAAATATTACAAGTAAGAGGGAAGGATAGAATGAGCTCTGTGGAGCTGCAGTGATGTAGATGTCAATACAGAATCACAGGTTTTCTTTAAAAACAAAGTTTTACATACACACTGACCCAGAGATACATATAAATGTGTACATTTGCATGAATGAGCAATCATCTCACTAAGGTGGACTAGAACCAGTGATATTCTAGTAACAAATCAGCACATTTGTACTCAAGATTTTTGTTCCCAAATACTATTCTCTAATAAAAGAAACCAGTTCCTCAAGAGGTGGTTGATCCCATGCCCAAGGTAGGGAGAATTTAAGGTGAGCTTGGAGCATCCCCTAGTGTCAGGAAGAAAGAAAGGAGGGAGAGAGGGAGGGAAAGAAGGAAAAACTTAAAATACAGAAAAAATTTTTTTTCAAAAAATAGAAACCCAGAAAGGAACCTATCAGAAGGACAGTGACCAATCTGTAAAGAGCTTCTGAAGGTCAAAACTGGAACAAATGAGCCACAGAATGGTAGCACTGGATCATAATTCAAAAACTAAAGTATCCATTCCTTATAGAATGCTAATAAAAACACAGAAGTAATTAGGGAACTAGAAAATTACCATTAGAGGAAGGACGCAAGGGGAAGGGGATGAAAAAGAAAAATTAAGATGTGTTAAGTTCATGTACCAACTCTCCAGAATGGAGGCAATCATGTACTATAAACAGGTACTAATAAAAATTTTTAAAAGGCTATGATAAAGCCAAAAAAAAAAGAAAATTACCATTAGAATACTGCAGTAATAATCACTGTATGGCAAAATTTAATGGATGGAAAAATTAGTGGGTAGAGTTGAACAGAAACAAGGTACCTGCACTGTCACAAAGTATCTGTTGTAAATACTGTAGTTAGTAATTATAAAAAGAAAAATAGGGAATCCTGGCAGGTGCCTCCTTAACCAAGTAATTAAGGTAACACCACCAATGATAAATGCCAACATCATATGCCTCCTGACATGATGCCCTGATCAGGGCACAGTGCCTCTGCGGTAGCCTTATCAATACACCATCTCCTCAAGCAACTATGAGCAAGCATTCAACAAACCCAAGTAGAAAAGCATTCTATAAAATAAACTGGTCCTTTAAAAAAAAAATCAGTCATGAAAAAATGAGGAATTATCATAGACGGTAGCATAATAAGGAAATATAACAAAATGTAATGTGGAACACTTGACCTGAGTCAATAGAGAAAAACTCATTAGTGAAACAACTGGTGAAAACCTGGGCAAATTCTATAGTTCAATTAATAGTAATGCAACCAAGATTAAATTGTTAATTTGCTTATTATTATTCTATGGTTATGCAAGGTATTTTAAAAAGGAGAAGCTGGGCAAAGAGTGTAAGGCAACTCTCACAATTTTTCCAATTCCTGCAAATCTAAAATTATCTCAAAAGTTAAAAAATAGGGCAATCTTTAGGCTTTTTATTTTATTTTATTTTTGTGCTAGGAACTAAACTCATGCTTTCCAGGCAAGTGCAATCTTTAGTTTTTAACTACTAGGTATAGGCATGTTGAGTTTGGCTCCTGTGTGAAGTGCTGTGAAAGTACTACACCACCAACCCATCCCACCCGTTTTGAAACTTAAGAACCAGATGACTTCCCTGAAGCCAAAGGAGGCGATACACAACTCACCCACTGGAAATGGTACTGAAGATTCAATGACCCAAGTGGTAAGTTGTCCACAAATCATATGCTCATGCCCAATACAAACATTACCACTACGCTTTAGACTTCACAGAAAACCCCATCAAGGGCTGGGGATGTAGCCTAGTGGTAGAGCTCTTGCCTCGCATGTGTGAGGCACTGGGTTGAACCCCCAGCATGGAAAACAACAATAACAAACTATCAAAAATTTCATAGAAATTAAGATAAAAACACTAGAGAAGATAATAGAGATTAACAGAAACTGGGCCTTTCAGCAAAAAAGGGGCAGAGAGGAAATGGTGAACACTATTAGGGCACACAGGTGGGGCAAGCATAGAGCAAGTGATTCTTCTCCCCTGCCTCTTCGCTCTCCCACGGATACTTGAAATCTAGCATAGCTACGGTAAGCACACCACCTCAAACAAGAGGGAGGGCACCAAAGCATTTGCCTTCACTAAAGAAATGGATACACTCCTGACACAATGCCCCAAGCCTATCATATAGTCCTAGCCACTCAGGAGCCTGAGGCAGGAGAGTCACCGGAACTCATGATTTTGAGGCCAGCCTTAGCAACTTAAGACTCTTTAAAAAAAAAAAAAAAAACTGAGTAAAGAATTCATACATAGGTTGGCTAAGGAACTAGGGGAAAAACTGTATTTTCCAAAGATTCCACTACTAAAACTTAACAAGTCTCAACTATAAGTTATCATCTATGATCAGGCATAGTGACAAGATACCTATAATCCCAGCACTCAGGAGACTGAGGCAGGAGGATCGCTGTGAGTTTGAGGCCAATATGGGCTACCAAGTCAGTTTAACGCCAGCCTGAACTGCGTAGTGAAGCCCTGTCTTAAAAAGACAAAAGGAAAAAAAAGTTATAATGTACAAAGAAATCTTTTGGTCTTTGAGGTTATTATGGTTATTATGGCTGAGACAGAAGGTGCCCATCGCCCTCTTCATAAAATGATCTTGTCTGTACTGCTAAACAGGTACAGGTCATAGAACAAAAAGAGGTTTCTAGTCCCCATTTTTAATAAACTTCAGAGGCACAGTTGCTCAAGTTACTTTTATTAACAAAAAGTGCAAACTATTTTGAAAATAAGTAGACTATGCATCCTGGCATTCAGGCAAGACATCAGACATGAAAAAATGAACAAGAGTAAGTAAAATGTAAGCTGATGCAATGTCTCTCAATGTACATATAGTTATTCATGCTTTGTCCATAATCTCTTGGTCAACTTTCAGTGTAATTTTCACAAAGATATAGCAGCTCAAACAAATGCAGGAGCACAATGGTAAAGTTTGGCAATTTTAGGGTGGGGGTTACTTATGAATACAAAAGAAAACCTTGTATATCACAGTTTCATTCTGATGTAAGCCACTGTGCAGTATGAGTCTTTATTGGCACCAACATCACTATACAACTAATGAAAGTAAGACAGTTTTAAATCATTTGTTGCACTACAGTTGTACTTTAAGAGGCAGGGAAAACAATGAAAAATTTTAAAACAATCTTACATACGACCAGGAACATAACCAATCTATGTTAACTTAATTTTAAATTACATTTTCCAAAAGACCATGTGCCATTAAACAGTGTGCCTGCACTTGAACAAATAAATAAATTTGAGTCTGTCAACATATTCCAAAAAGAAAATTCAGTTTAGTGTTACTTTGGTTATTCATGTAGTTTCCATATGGCAGAATCAATAACTACTTTTTTTTGGTTTACTAATCTACAGGCCCTAACAAAACTATAAACTATGATTCACACCTAAGATATTAAGGTAGTTATTTAAACACAACTGAGTATCCAGCCAAAGACAGAAGAGCACCAGCAATGAACAAGTTACTGCATGCCTCTTGGTACACTTTCTGGCAATTAGCCGGCCTTCTGCTATAGAAGACAAACTGCCTTTCATGAATGTACTAATTTGCTAAAATTAATGGAGGGCTACACTATTACTTTATTATAAAGAACTCTTCCCACACTGTTAATTTTTTCTTATGTACTACTGTCTTATACTAGAATTGTGCTGCTTTGTGACAGTTTCTGAATTACTATTGTAAGTACAGATGATGACAAAACGAGACTAAATCTGATTATCTGATTGATGACAAATTTGAGCACCAACTACAACAAATTTCAGGGTCAAGGTAGCTTGCAAGTCCATCTGGCAATTACCTTCCACTATTTTCATCAGTACTGAAATGGAGATTTTCAGGGTCTACTTGTTCACCATCAGGAAAACTGGAATGAGAATCTAAGAAAAGAATAAAAGATAAAAATTTTAAAAATCATAAGCAGACACCATAACAAGGTATATATTTTTCTTTTGCAAGCATTTAAACAACCTTACCAAATGTGTTATTACAATGGTAAAGGTATGCAGGGTTGATATTTGAGTCACATGTAAGCAAACACAACAGGAAAATGAAGGAGAAAAACCAAAATGTGTAACAGACATCCACAAATAGAAGCTGAAAGGCACTGCCTAACTTTTGCTTCCTGAGGACACTGAAGGGGCAGCTGAAGAAAGGAACAAGAAAGGGTGATACACACTCAAGACTCACACTGTGAGCACAGAATGGATTTCAAACCCAACTGAAGTACACATGCAAATATCATGGCAAAACCCCACTGGCACTTAAAATAACTTGCCCCAAATCTGGATGCTTCTTTTAGAAGCAGAGGAAATTACTAGAAGTGCCTTAATACTTACAAATCATCAAATGGCTTGGTTCTGTATTGAAAAAGATACTAGGACATTAGTGAAATACATAAAAATAAAAAGGTAACAATTAGTATAACCCTGACAATTAACGTCATTCCAGGAAATCTTGCAAAGGAATGCTCAGGTCAGCTATTTAAGCTCCTAAGTGACTTTGAGTATTTCTCTAATTTCATATTATTTTATTGTTTAATCTGTATTTTAGAAAAGTACTTCACAGTGTGATGGCTATGGTATATCCATATGACAGAATACTAGGTTGCCATAAAAAAATTTCAGATGATAAACAAATATATTTAAGTGAAAAGTAAAGCATAATACAAAACTATAAAATGCTGTCTCATTTCAGTAAAAGGGATCCAAATAAACAGAGTAAAATAAAAAATAAGTCTCTCTGGATGATTTTTTTTTTCCCTAAAAATTTTCTTGGGGGTAAAAGAATTAAAAACTGATGATTCTAGACTTGAGCTGTTGTAGGTGCTAGCGTGCTTGCTTAGCATGAGTAAATTCCTGAGTTCAAACCCCATTAAAATAATAAAAAAGCGGACAATTCCATATTCCACACAAATTTCTAAGAAATCTAGGTTATTTTAAAACTATATTAAGCTGGAAAAAAGAATCTGAGAAAAGGAAAAGTAAATCAAACAGCTGAAATCTTGTTGGCAAACACTTTTTATAAAGGGGCAGAGGGTACGTATTTTGTACTACAGGCCACAAATTGTATCTGTTAAAAATTCTGTTTCTTACAACTCTTCATAATTTAAAGCCATTCTCAGGTCACTGGCTGTGTAACAGGCTGTGGAAGTGGCACTGCCTAGGTGTCTAACCAAGTCCAAAAACACCTAATTTTCTTTAGTACTCACCATATAGTTTATCAAAGAATCTTGTCTCACAAATGATAATAGTTTTAAAAAAAAACAAGCAAAAGAAGCAAAAGTAGCAGAGCAGAGTAAGTAGAAGCAGCAGCAGCACAAGAAGAAAAAGAGGCAGCAGGGATGGTTTTGTTAATCTGTGTAAAATGACATCATATGTTGCACCTTCATCTGGGGGTTGTGCCATGAAAGAGTCATTAAATCGGCCCACAGTGCTGTGCTCTTCCTGCTCTTCATTCTCAGTGTCACATTCAATGTCACTGTCACTGCTCATTCCTGGAAAAAAAAAACATGTTTTTGACAAGAAACCACTGTAAATAAAATGAAAAGGAAAGCTTATCTATTAACCCTTAGAATTCTACACTGAATGTTAACAATTCAACAAACCAACAAAACAAAGAAAAAGCCACATAAATCTTATTTCTCTTTAGTTCAGAGCAGTGGTTTTATTTTTGTTTTCAAAATTTAAAATTCAGCACCACAGTTTTTGCGGGGCTTTTGCTTGTTTGTTTGTTTTGAGGCAAGATTTCATTTTGTAGTTTGGGCTAATCCTGAACTCACTATGTGGCCAGGCTGGCCTCCAACTTGCAGCACTCCTCTTGCCTCTGCCTCCCAAGGGCTAGGTTTATACACGTGCACCATCATGGCCTGCTAAGGACCACAGTTTTTTTTTAAAGTTATCATTTGAAATGAATATTAATTTCATTAGATTGAGCATTTTTCACTAGATTGAGCATTTTTTCCAAATCATTTTTTTTCTATTCATCAGACATAACAGCAATTCCTTTAATCTTGATTCATTGTAAAGTCTATAGCCTAAAATACACATTATACAAACATTTTATATGTATTTTATATAAATATATATTATAAAAATATGTAAAATTCTACCAATATGATAAGTTTGTTCTTTTATACTATTTGGGCCTGAAAGTTTTCCTGTTGTATGTCTATCAGTTGATTTTTTCCTTCTATTTTTAAGGCATGTATTTTTAACTAACACATATTTATAGGTATAGTATAATATTTTAATACATTATAGAATGCGTAATGATCAGACTGGGGTAGTTGGCATATCTATTACCTTAGACATAAGTCTTTGTGTTGAGAACATTCAAAATCCTTTCTATCATTTTGAAATATCCAATTAGGCGTTGCCAACCATGGTTACCCTAGTATGCTAAACAACAAGTCATTTCTCTTACCCAGCAGCACCCGGCATCCACTACCCTCTCTCCCTCTCCCACGTTCTTCCCAGACTTTGGTAACCACTATTCTTGTCTCTGAGATCAACTTTTGAGCTCCACATGAAGTGGCAACCTGTGGTATTTGTCTTTCAGTACTTATTCAATATGAAGCATCCAATGTAAATGATACACTTTCGTTCAATTTTATGGCTGAGTACTCCTTCTACTATATATATAGTACACACATGTGTAATCCCAACACTCTGGGAGGCTGAGGCAAGAGGATCACTTGAGTCCATGAAGAGCAATTCAGTGACTTAGCAAGATACTGTCTCAAAATTAAAAGGGAGTGGGGGCACTAGGAGTGTAGCTTGGTGCAAAGGCCCTGGGTTTGATCTCCAGGATTTTGCATGTGGGGGAGGGGGTCACAGGTGTCAAACAGAGAAGGATGAAGAACTCCAGGGGGTCAGAGGCTACAGTTGTCCTCTTTGAGAGTCATATGTGAAAATCTTAACATTAATACTCCCTTGAGGATGACAGCAAGCTCTGGACCTACCACAGGAAGCAAGTTAAAAATAGGGATAAAATTCTAGCCCCTGCATAACCTTAATTTTCTGGTTTTGAAAAGACAGAGTCCCGCTGTGTTGCCCTGGCTGACCTCACGCCATTCCCCCTGCCTCAGCTTCCTAAGTAGCCGGGACTATAAGCATTTGCTACCAGCCCAGCAGCAGGAACAAAAAACTGTCTTCAGGAAATGAAGAATAGTGATGAAACAGACAAATTCCTTGATGGACACACACTGCTGCCTCTCAGCCTTCTGGCTAAATCAAGTGTAGTATAAACTACTGACGCTCGTTCAGGAAAAAATAGAAAGTAACTATTAAAGAAATAGAATTTGTGATTAAAAATTCCAACAAAGAAAACTGTACCCTTACATGGCTTCCCTGGGGAATGTGGACATAGGCATTTCCACAATCCTCACCTGCAGTAAAGAGCACACTCACACACACACACACACACACACACACACACACACTCACACGCACCCCACAAAACCTTCCTACTTGAAAGTGAAAACTCATGAAATTCAGAACCAGCTACTTCAGTGAAGTACCACTTCCACCATGTGGCCTTTCATGGAACTGCAGCTGAAACAAAACCACACTGAATTCCTGAAATTCTAGGTACGTATTTGACTTCTTAGAATTAGTGTTTTTGAATTCCTAAAAGATATTAACCTTAGAATTCAAAAACAAACTCGAATTTTCAAAACCTAAGTTATTCTTTATTAAATACATTTATCCATGTGCTTACTTCAGCAGCAAATATAATAATACATTTAACCAAATTTTTTATTAGGTGAAAAATTAACTGGTATTTGACTAATGGACCACAGTAAATATTTCAAATGCTGAAAATCTTTTATGGGTACAACTGGGTGGTTTATGACTAATGTAACATTCAGAATGCTCAGGAAGGTTTATAGTACTGTACAGAATCACATGTCAAAAATGCCGATTTAGAGATTCATTTTGCTATGAAAATTCATTCCCTGCCAGGTGTGGTGGTTCAGGCCTATAATCCCAGCACTTGGGAGGCTGAAGCAGAAGGATTACTATGAGTTTGAGGCCAGCCTGAGCTACACAATAAGTTCAAAGCCAGGCTGAACAACAAAGTAAGACCCTGTCTTAAAAACAGAAACAAAACAAAAAAAGAAAATTCATTAACTCATTTCCTGAAACACCATACAAAGGACTTATTATGTATAAACTCATGAAAATTTACTTAGCAGAAGAGTCTAGAACATACATAAATTGCAACATCTGTAACCAGGGCTGATTCATGATCACTTCTCTCTGCTCCCATTGATCTTTAATTCCAGATTATCAGTTTTTGACTTGTCAGAGTAGACTCCTTGAAACCAGTAATGTTCCTGTGTTAACCATTAAAATTGTAACAGAAAAATTTTTACCACTGAAAACATTTCTTAACTAACCTTTCTCAGGATTCAAAACACACATTTCCAAGAAATTCTAGAAGAAAATTTATGAAAACACCATTTGGTATTTTATGAAGTACTAAGATTTAGAAGTTTCCAATTTTATATATATATTGAAAAAGACAAATCGCTGGATGTCACTGATGGTGATTATAAGACATCTGAATGTGACACACAATGCGACAGAAATCTGCGTTCACAATGAAGTCTGAAATAGGATATGCCTGTATCCACTGCCTACCCTATTTTTGGAGCATCCATTGTATGCTCAGTGAAGCTTCCTTCTGAGTTGTAACTTCCTTAATTAGATTCAGATGCTTCAAAAAATATATTAACTACCTGGGCAGCACACAATTTGTATTCTACTCTCTAATAATTTACCTGCCTTTTTCCTTTCTAAAAGAACCTGGGTAGGTATCTCCCTCCCCACGGTCACATGAAGTGCAGTGGGGAGAGGGACCAAATGACCACTTTGCCACTTATCCTTGTGAGTGATTAAAGACATAAGAGGAAGTCAGAGTGTTGTTGAGGCACCCCAAGAAGTTTTCCTTGTTATTAACAGAGCTATACAAAATGAAGCAACACTTTCCCACTCCCAAGATGTTGTTCTGGTTCCATATGAAGTTTGCAGCTACAGCAACCATCCTGCGACCTTGAAGGGAGCTAAGCCAATTCACCAAGAATGGCAAAGCAAAGATGGAAAGACAAAACACCGTGGAGTTCTTGATGCCATTGAACAACTAAGTTTTCTAGTACTGAAAGTGCTCCACACAGTCAGTATAACTTTTTGTTACCAGGAGACTTCTTGTTATGAGAGGAGTTATATTTCTATTCAGTTGGTTGCTTGATTTTTGTAACTTCTGCTAAAAGTATCTTATTGGACCCAGGTAGGTGGTACATGCCTATATAATTCCAACTACTTGAGAGACTTAGGCAAGAACAATCACAAGTTCAAGGCCAGCCTGGGTAATTTAACAAGATTGTGTCTCAAAATAAAAAATAAAGAAGTAAACAAAAATGGCTGGGATGCAGGGTGGGTTTGACCTCCCAGTACCAAGGAAAGAAAAAGGGCAAAAATAAATAAATGAATACATGAGCAAACAAATACCTTAATGGATTATTCTAAAAGCCAGCCATGGCAGGTTATCACATACTGTGTGACTCAATCCCCAATCCATCCCTCCCTCTTCTCCATCTATTTGTCTGTCTGTCTGTAGTACTGGGGACTAAACCCAAGAAGCACTGACTTACAACCCCATTTTTATTTTGAGACAGTGTCTCAGTTGCCTAGACTGAGTTTAAATGTATGATCCTCTTGCCTCCCCTTTGGGAGTTGCTGGATTACAGGGAGGCACCACCATAATGTGGCTGTCGCATTCTTCTTAGCTAGACTGCTGGCAAGGTATTTAATAGATGTGGCCATGGGTATTTCTGAACTTAAATAAATGGGTATCTCTAACTTAAATAAAAGATATCTCTGCTACATTAGCAGGAAACTCAAAAGTCTACAGTCTCACATAAGACAAGAAAGAAAATGCTAGTCAGGCATGGTGGAACGTATCTGTAATTCCAGCACTTGGGGAGGTTGAGGCAGGAGGATAGCGATTTGTAGCCTAACCCAGGCAACTCAGCAAGATCCTGTCTGTCTGTAAGTCTCTCTGTCTACCAAAAAGAAATATATACATACTTTAGGAAAAGAAATATAGCATCATATTTTTTCAACAGATGATGCTAACTCTCATATGGAGGACCCTAAAGAATGTCATATATCACAGAAAACCAACTATACTGCCAACCCTTAAAGAATAAACTAAAAAGTATGTGCAACATTCCCAATCACCAAGGCTACCCAAGCAGCAATTCACCGTGCTAATAACTGTCTGGAAGATAACGGCCACCACTTTGAGTAACTCTTGTAATGGTAGTGGCCAAAAGTAACTTGTATTAATCTCATGATGTCTCAATACATTTAACATTTAAAAATTTATACAAGTTTTTCTTTTATATGAGTAAGATGCTGGGGATGTAGCTCAGTGTGAAGGTCTTGGGTTCAATCTTCAGTACCACCAAAAGCCTACCTACAGTTCTACACTTCTGGATAGGGTCAGAGTTTTCAGCAGCAGGCTAATAAACAGAACACTAATATAAGGTTGTCCCATAAGGCCCCAGGTACAAAGGAAAAGGCTTGTTTATGACTGTGATGTCTAAGAAAAGAAAGCTACGTTTTACTGATACTTAAGATTAGTTGAGACCACTTTACTAGTCCCAAATTCCCAGGTGGTAACAAAATAAACACTTTATTTCTTCAGATAGCCTTCTCTCCAAGAATGAGAAAAACTCACAGTGATCTGACATAGAATATTTTCTCTACGTGTTAGGCACAAAAAAAGAGCTGTGCTTTTTCCAAACATGGATGTAAGACAAACCCACTTAACTGTCTATCAAGGCTTCTGTGTGTACAAACTAACCTTTTCCTGAGAACTGGCTCCCACTGATAGAATAATACCCACAGCAGTGAGCAAGACTTTGTTCTCTGCGAACAAAGCAAATTTCAAGAGACAGAGCTACTTTCGTCTTCTGTATTCCCCTGCTCCCAGCCTCACCAGTGATTTGCCATCTCACTGCCTATCCTGGGACTTTAATGATAAACAAGCTGTTTTGATATCAACAAACTGCAAAGATATTCTTCCTTTTTTCTTAAGGATATTCTTCTGTGTAACTGTTGACTTGCATGTTAGAGCAACTTTCTTGCTGAGATACTGTGTGTGATGTCACCACAACACCCCCTACACAAAGCTAAAATGTGTTACTGAAGAACACTGACCACTAAGCTCTATATCCTACCCGTGACAACCATATGCTTTCAAAAACTTGGAAAAGGCACTGCAGATATAAATGTAGCCAGGTGAATAACTTCTTTAGTTTTAGGATAAGGTGCACTTTGCTTTAAATAAAATAAAAGCGATGTCAAGTACTTTCCGTGCTTTTTATGCTAAGCAGCTATTTACATAGAAAAATTGCTAAGATAATAGCAATTTATGATTCAGAAACTGAAATTAAGTTCAAAACATTTCTCACCTAGATTATTTAACATGCTTCTTCTTACCAGCCTTTCTGCCCCCTACACTTGCAAAGTCTATTCCCAGCAGCAAAATTTGTTCTCTACACTACAGCCAGAACAGAAATACAAAAACATGACTTTATTGTCACTTTTTATTTAGATTCTATTTAAAGGACAAAGCTCAGATTCTAGCTAGGACATACAATGCATCTCTTCATCATCTGACTTCTACCTTCACTATGTCCATCTTTTGCTAGTCTTTACCTGGCTAACTTCTACTTATCCCTTTGGATGAGGTTTCCAGTGGTGGACTAGAGACGTTAGAAATGAAAGTTATGAGCAATGACTCTAGGTTCAAATTTTAGGTCTTCCACTGATTCTGAGTCTTTGGGCAAGATAGGCTGCATCTCTGGTCCTCAGTGTATTCACTGGTAACACCAAAGTCTTAAGGTATCATATAGAATTGTATTGAGAATGTAAAATAATAATACTGGTAAAGTCTTTTAGCAGTTTAAGGAACATAGCGAAGACAGTAAGTATTTTCTATTATTATTATATACCTCATCTTGTGCTTTCCATACAACTTCTCATAGCGCTCAATATATTATGAATGGCTATTAACTAGCCTCACAGCTAACCAATGGTTTTTAATTGTCTTCCCTTTTCCCCTCTCCACCACCATCTATACAAATCCAGCACACCAGAGAGCTAACAACTTACTCTCATTAGTAACTGTGGCTCACTCTGGCAAGTGAGTCAGTTTCACCAGTGGTTTCTTAAGTGGAAATGATTTCTGAAGACATTTTGGGCTATGGAAACTGGGGGTAAGTACTACTGAAACTCAGTAGTTCACCCTAAGACTGATGCTAAGCATCCTATGATGCACAGGAATATCCTCCTTGTGATAAATTAGGGGGTCCAAAACAACAATGGTAGCAAGGAAAAGCAACTCAACAAGATCGGAGGTTCATCTTCAGGAACGCTGGTGAGTCGCCCCTGCTCCTCCTGACCAGCATGGGAGGCAGGCAGAGCCCCAGGCACACACTGGGGCCTCAGTGGCCACTCCCCACACCCCTGGATCCCCATGGGAGCTGGGCTGAACCCCGGACGGACATCTTCAGGAAGCCTTGTGAGTGCCCCTGCACCTCCCCTACTAGCGTGTGAGGCAGGTGGAGCCTTGGACACCTTCTGGGGCCTCAGTGGTCACTCCCAGCATGATCTGCACCCTATGGGAGCCCAGCTGAAACCTGGACAGAGTCAGAGGTCTTGGGGACTCTGCCCTACCCCTCCCCTGCCAGTGTGGGAACTGGGCTGGGTCCTGGGCAATATCTGAAGCCTCAGGGACCACAATCTACATATCTCCACCCTTATGGATGTTGGGCTGAACCCCAGACAGGTTCAGGAACCTCCTCCCCTCAACCAGCCAGGGAGCCAACTGAATGCAAGAAAGTTTCGTGAGCATCTGGAACTCCACCTTGCCACCACACACGAGCACAGGAGCCACAATGAGCACTGGCAATCTTTAGACCCTCACCCTGCCATTCCCACACAATCATGGGAGTGAGGCTGAACTCCAGGGAACCTCTGGATCTTCAAAAATGACAAAACAAAGGAGAAAAATCTCAGACCTCTACACCACCCAGAACAAGTCCAGGAGACATCAACACAGAAGAGCATAGAAGTCATACACCTGAAAATTCGGAAATGGTAGCGACTGAAGTAAAGAAACAACTCCATCAGGACACAGAAGACATCAAATCAGAAATAATCTCTCAGGTCAAAAAAGAAATGACCACAATAATGAAAGAATTATTCAGCATATCCAAAGAAAATATTGGTAAGAAAATAAAGGAGCGCAGAAATCTCATGGAAATATAGAAAAGATCCAGAATACATGAAACAGATTCAAACAGGTATCCAAGGAATTTAAAATTCCATCAAAAGCTGGAAAAACTGCCTGAATGAAGCTGAAGATAGACTTTCAGACCTTGAAGATAGCATTGCCACTAATGAATGTGAAAGATCTGTTAAAAACAAGGAACCAGGAAGTAACAATTCAACAACTGCAAGACAAAGCAAAGTAAAACAATGTCAGATTAATAGGTATCAATGAAACAGCAGGTGTCAGCACAAATGACATAAAAAGACTGTTTGTGGAAGTAATAGCAGAAAATTTCCCAAACATGGAAAAAGACTCAGACATTCAGTTAAGTGAGGTATATAGAACTCCAATGAGCCATAACCAAAATAAATCTATACCAGGACAAACAATGATCAAGATTCCAGCAACTGAACAAAAGATCAGATTATTAAAAGCGTTAGGAAAAAAAAAACAAAACAGATCACCTATAAAGGAAAGCCCACCGGAATCACGGCAGATTTCTCAACACAAATCATCAAGTCAAGAAGAGCTTCAAGTGAAGTATTTCAAGTACTGAAAGAAAACAACTTCCAAGCCAGACTGAGATACCCTGCAAAACTATCCTTTAAGTTTAATGGAGAAATAAAATATTTTCACGATAAAGAACAACTGAAGAAATTCATGAGCACCAAATCAATCCCACAAAAAGTACTAAAAGATATTCTACAAAGAGATAAAACAGACCACAGCTTCAAGAACAACAACAGAAAGGAACCATCAAGGACAGCAAGCAATTAAACAAAAAGAAAAAGGAGGATCCAATATCAGGAAAATAACATGACAAAGATAAGCCAATACATATCAGTTATAACCATCAATGTAAACAGTCTCAATGCACCAATCAAAAGAAGCAGACTGGCAGAGTGGATCAAGAAACAAAATCCAAATATATGCTGTACACAAGAAACACATTTAACTCAAAAGGAAATGCATAGACTGAAAATTAAAGGATAGAAAAACAATACTCCATGTGACAGGAGCCCAGAAAAAAGCAGGTGTAGTTATTCTGTTCGCAGACAACATGAACTTCAAACCAAAACAATCAAAAGAGATAAAGAAGGTCATTACATACTTGTGAGGGGAAAACTTCAAAGAGGATGAGATAACAATCATAAACATCTATGTACCAAACACAGGAGCACCCAAATATGTAAGACAAATTTAGCAGACATGAAAAATGAAATAAACAGCAACACAATCATAACAGAGGACTTTTAACACACTATTGTCACAAAGAGATCAACTAGACAAAAATTAGCAAAGAAATAACAGAACTTAACTAAACTTGTAAACAAATGGACTTAGTAGACCTTTATAGAGTGTACCATCCAACAGCATCAGAATACAAATTCTTCTCTAAAACAGACCATATGCTAGCACATAGAACATGCTTAAATAAATGCAAAGAAATTGAAATTATCCCATGCATACTATCAGACCATAGTGCAATGAAATTGGAAATTAATGACAAAAGAAATCACAAAAACTCCATAAACACATGGAAATTAAATAAAACCCTCCTGAATAACCAACAGGACACAGATGAAATCAAAGAAGAAATTAGACACTATTTACAATCAAACGAAAATGCAATACAACTTACAGGAACCTGTGGGACGCAATGAAAGCAATCCTCAGAGGGAAATTTACAGTGGTGAATTCCCACCTCAGGAAAATAGAATGAACACAAATAAACAATTTTGTGCTGTACCACAAGCTTCTATAAAAAAGAAGAGCAAGTCAAACCCAAAGCCCAAAGAGAAGAAATTATAAATCTTGGCGAAGAAGTTAATGCAATGGAGACTCAAAAAATAATACAAAGAATGAACCAAGAGTTGGTTCTTTGCAAGAATAAATAAAATAGATTAATCCCTAGCCAATCTTATCAAAAAAAGGAAAGAAAAAAACAAATACATGCAATAAGGAATGAAAGGGAAAAAATCCTGCAGAAATTCAGAAGATCATGAATATCTACTTTGAAAATCTTTGCTCTCACAGGATGGAAAACACAGAGGAAATGGACAGATTTCTAGATACATATGAATTACCAAAGCTGAATGAAGAAGATACAAAAATCCTGAGTTAACACAAGTAAAATTGAGAATGTAGTAAAAAACTTGCCAATGAAGAAAAGCCCAGGTCCTGATGGATTTGCAGCTGAATTCTACAAGCAATTTAGAAAAGATTTAACACCAACCCTTCTGAAACTCTAATGAAATTGAAAGGGAAGGAATTCTCCCCAACTTCCTCCTCTAGGCAAGTATTAGCCTGATACCAAAACCAGAGAAAGACCCACTAAAAAAGAGAACTACAGGCCAATCTCCCTAATGAATGTAGATGCAAAAATTCTCAGTAAAATACTAGCAAACAGAATACAACAAATCATCAAGAAGATTATACACCATGACCAAGTGGTATTCATCCCAGGAATGCAGGGATGGTTCAATATGCACAAATTAATTAATGTAATACACCATATCAATAAAGCCAAAGACCAAAATCACATGACCATCTCTAACAATGTAGAAAAAGCCTTCGATAAACTCCAACACTGATTCATGATAAAAACCCTACAGAAAATAGGACTAGAAGGTCTTTACCTCAACCTGATCAAAGCCATCTATGACAAACCAACGGCTAACATACTAAATAATCAAAAATTGAAAGCTCTCACTTTAAAATCAGGAAAAAGACAAGGATGTCCACTGTCACCATTCCTATTCAATATAGTTCTGGAAATATTAGCTAGAGCAATTAGACAAGAGAGAGAAATAAAAGGAATAAGGATAGGAAAGGAAGAAGTGAAATGATCATTATTTGAAGATGACATGATATTCTACACAGAAGACCCCCAAAACCCCATGAAAAGGCTTGTAAATTTAATAACCAAATTCAGTAGCATAGCTGGACACAAAGACAATACTCAAAAATCAATAGCATTCCTGTATATAAACAACAAACAGACTAAGAGAGAAATTAGGGAAACAACACCTTTCATAACAGCATCTAAAAAGATGAAATACTTATGAATCAATCTAACAAAAGAAGCAAAAGATCTATACAGTGAAAATTACAGCACTCTGAAAAAGAGATTGAAGAGGGTATCAGAAAATGGAAAGACATTCCTTGCTCATGAATAGGAAGAGCCAACACTGTGAAAATGGCCATAATCCCAAAATTGTTGTACAGATTCAATACAATCCCAATTAAAATACCATTAGTATACCTCACAGATTTAGAGAAAACATTCTTTTTTTTTTTTTGGCGGTACCAGGGATCAAACTCAGGACCTGTGCTTCTACTGAGCTATATCCCTAGCCCGAGAAAACATTCTTAAAACTCATCTGGATCTAGAAGAGGCCTAGAATAGCAAAAGCATTCCTGGGAAACAAATGAAACGTAGGAGGCATCACAATTCCTGACTTGAAATTATACTACAAAGCTACTGTGATAAAGTCAGTAAGGTACTGGCCAAAAAAACAGACCTGAAGATCAAAGGAACAGGGGTTTGGGGATATAGCTCAGTAGAAGAAGCTCCTGCCTGGCAAGTTCAAGGTCCTGAGTTTGATGCCCTATACCACCAAAAAAAAAAAAAAAAAAAAGATCAATGGAATAGATTAGAAGATGCAACGCAGCTACAAACACACTTAGCCACCTTATCATGGACAAAGGGGCCAAACATGTTCACTGGAAGAAAGCATCTTTAATAAATGATGCTGGAAAATCCGGCTTTGCACATGCTGAAGACTAAAACTAGACCCGTGTCTTTCACCATGCACTAAACTATGGTCAAAATGGATCAAAGATCTAAATATTAAAACAGAAATGCTAAATCTATTGGAAGAGAAAGTAGGTAAAAATCTTGAAGAAATAAGGGTAGGCAGAAATTTCACGAACAAAAACCAAACTGCATGGGAAATACTTCAAAGAATCAACAACTGGGATCTATCTCATTTTACTGAAAAGCTTTTGCACATCAAAGAAATCACCAGGCCAGGTGTGGTGGTGCATACCTGTAACCCCAGCACTCGGGAGGCTGAGGCAGGAGGATCACCGCAAGTTCGAGACCAGCCTGAGCTACAAAGTGAGCTCAAGGCCAGCCTGGACTGCATAGTGAAACCTTATCTTAAAAAAAAAAAAAAAGTGGCTAAAAAGAAATCACCAATAGAGTAAAAAGAAAACCTATGAACTGGGAAAAAATTTTAGCCAATTGCCCCTCAGACAAAGGATTTCTATCTAGAATATATAAAGAATTTTTAAAAATCAGGGCCCAAAATTCAAAGACTCAATCCAAAAATGGGCATCTGAGATGAATACACACTTCTCAGATGAAGAAATAGTAATGGCAAATAAATACATTAAAAATGTTCATCACTAGTCATTTGAGAAATGTAAATTAAAACAACACTAAGATTCCATCTCACCCCAGAAAGAATGGCTATCATCAAGAAATCAACCAATAACAAATGCTGGAGAGGCTGTAGGGAAAAAGGAACCCTTCTCCACTGTTGGTGGGAGTGTAGCTTGATGAAACCACTGTGGAAATCAGTCTGGAGATTCTTCACAAAACTCGGATTAGAAGTCCCACTTAACACAGCTATTCCCCTTCTGGGTATTTTCCCAGAAGAATTAAAAACATCGTATCACAGCAATATATGTGTGCCTATGTTTATAGCAGCACAATTTATTATAGTACAATATTGGCAACAACCCAAATGCCCATCAACTGAGGAATGGATAAAAAAGATGTGGCATTTTTATACAATGGAGTATTACTCAGCTATTAAAAAAAGGTAAACTCGAGGCTTTTGTAGGTAAATGGATGCAACTAGAGATAATATTCATAAGTGAAATAAATTGGACCCACATGTGTAAACATCATATTGTCTCCCTGGTGTAGGAACCTGAAAGAGTAAATAAAACTCAAAATGTACAATAGATGATATGAAAGGGAAACAAATTGCTCAAAGGAAGGAACAACTGGGATGAGGGAAAGAAGAAAAAAGGAAGGCAAAAAAAAAATATATATATATATATTATATATAGTATACCATTACTATGTGATATATAGTATATATAGTATACTAGTATATATATATGTATATAGTGAGCTCAAGGCCAGCCTGAACTGCATAGTGAGACCCTGTCCCAAAAAACAAACAAAAAAACAATCAACATATCACTTTAAAAATCTTTTCCATTTAATCTCTCCTGAAATAATGGTATGCCCTGCAAGAGCACCATATAAGATGGAAGATCAACACATTTAGTGTTCTTTAATTGAAAAGCCTGAAAATGCCATCATCACCCACATACTCTTGCACAGGGCAGCCACAGGCAGATGTTAGCACCTGCACATATTTATGCTTTGAGCTATAATTCATCAATCACTGAAATGCAAGTAAGTGCAGACAGAGACAGAAGATGGCAGTTTCACTGAAAAATGAAAAAAATTTCAATGTCAAATATTAAGAACATCGACATTTTTTCCTGCTAATATATAGTGGACACAGCAAGGTCAACTGATATTATCTTGTTTTATTACCCAAAATAACACATCTTTTATGCCTTTAAAGAATATTGATCCTGGAAGAATGCACAGAAGAAACAACAGAACTTGTAACTCAGAATACGTTGATACAGATGAACCTGATCAGCCAAGGGAATTTTAAAATGGTTAAAGATTAAAATGCTTTTCAAAGAGGAAGAACTCACTCTATAAGGAATTTTTTTTTGCGGGGGTACCAGAAATCAAACTCAGGACCTTGCACTTGCCAGGCAGGTGCTGTGCCGCTGAGCTACATGCCCGCCAACTCTATAGAATTAAGACTAAAGGCTAAGTAAGGAGAATTTAGCACATCAGTGAGACCCTGTCTCAAAATAAAGGGCTGGGGATATAGTTTTGTACCTTATCTAGTATCTTAGTAAAGGCTTTGGAGGTTCAGGAGTCTGAACCTGGGACACACTGTCCTTTTAAGACTGAATATATTTAAGTCATCTTGCATATCTAGCAAAAATAAAATGCCTAGCATGTAGGTAGCTTATTACACTTATTAACTAAGCACATGAACGACCTGTATACTTTTTCCCTCATAAATGGTTCTTCTGGGCCTCTGACATGTCCTTTTATGTCCACATTGTCCATTTTGCCTTCCTCTGTGCTTAATGTCCCAATAAATCAAAATGAATGGCACAATAAATGCTGTGTTCAGATCATACTGCATCAGATAAGCACTCAGTAAAATTTTTACTAAACCAACCACTTCCTACTAGCACCCACCACGATGACAACCACCAAAACTAGGGTAGGTGGTATTCCTAACTTTGGCTTAATTATGATCTATCATTCCTTACCTTCCTCAGGGGCAGCTGAAGCTCCTTCAGGTAGTATAGACTGTAACTCTCCAGTTTCAGAATTATTCTCCAAATCAGTTATTGGCATTCCTTCCAGATGACTTCCTTTAGCATTAGTCCTCAAATAGGAAGAAAACAACTTAGTATTTTTATAACTGCTAAGTGATACAATAATCTAACAACTAAGTGATACAATAAATCAGTTTTCTTATCCTGAAACTGAGCCCTAAACCAATTAATTAATTAATTTATTTTTTGGTACTAGAAATTGAACTCAGGACCTTGTGCTTGCCAAGCAAGGCCCTGTGCCGCTGAGCTATATCCCTGGCCCCCTTAAACCAATTTAATGTTAAACTTCAAATTTTATTTTGAAAAGTTTCACTAAAGATTCACAATGAAAGATTATGAGGTAGTGGACTGCATCAATGTCAATTCCTGGTTGTTACATTATACATAACAATGGTTTTGCTAAATGCTATTGTTAAGGGAAACTGTATAAGACATTCAGGATCTTTACTATTTTTTATACTTGTGAAAAAATCTACCATTCTCAAAAACATCCATTAAAAAGTAAATAAAACTTCTAAATAGTATGTTCTCAGTAATAGGAAAGAATTTAGAAATGTATTACTGAGTGAGAACACAAGGCATACCTTTCGTGTTAAGTTACACATCACAGTTGCTTCAATATACATAAAAATGAGAAAACAGGGCTGGGGATACAGCTCAGCAGCACAGTGCCTGCCTGGCAAGCACAAGGTCCTAAGTTTGATTCCTGGTACCAAAAAAAAGAAAAGACAGCATACATAGAAAATAAAAAAAAAACAGAAAAATAATTAAGAATAGCAGGGAGGGCCAGGGATGTAGCTCAGCAGCACTGCACCTACCTGGCAAGCATAAGGCCCTGAGTTCAATTCCAGATACAAAAAAAAATGACTAACAGGGAGTTGGAAAACAAGGCCTATTAGAGATAAGAATGGGGAAATTTTCACAATATATTTTTTATTTTGAACCATTTAATATTTAAACTTTTTGCCTATATTATTTGAAGTCAAGTAGAGAAAAAACAATATGAGATGGAAAGCAGTCATATAAACCAGGCTGCCAGATACTATTAAATGTAAAACGGTAACAGATAGAAGTTGCAGATATTTGTATATGAGAATTTATACTCTAAAAGGGGGAAAAAATCTACATTCATATATATTTACTCTTTATCACTAAAGGCAGATAAAGTATTTCTGTAACAAATAAAATATACTAAGAGATGGAGGAAGGAATGTAGGAGGGGATATAAAAAGAATTAAGGTGTTACATATATGTACCAATTCCCCATGATGAATATAATCATTATGTACCACAAACATGTACTAATAAAATTTGAAATCACAGAAAAATAAATGATAAAAGAGTAGTTAGTATACAGTAGTAAACATAAAAAAATAAAAATAAAAAACCCCACCAAATATAAAAGCTAGTTGCAGCTTTAACCTTAAAGGAACATGTATACTATCAGGCTGGGTAACAGGAAAAACAAAATAATCTCCAGTGATTTTCACATCTTTCTACCAGTGAAACTTGAACTAAAATAAAAACTAAACTACCAGCTGATTGTTTAGATCTGGTAATGACAAGCTTTAGAACTATATGAAATCTGACAGCAAATGCCTGTAATCCTACAACTCTGAGAGGCAGAGGCAAGAGGATTCCAAGTTCAACCCCAGCTCGTGCAACTTAGTGACTCATTCAGACCTTGTCTGAAAATTTTAAAAAAGGGCTGGGGCCATATAGCTCAGCATGAAAAGCCTGAGGTTCAACCTGCAGCACTAAAAACAAAACCAAAAAGAACTATACAAAATTAAGTAAACTTAAGGGACATCAGTCTTTCTCTATTAATTCAAAGGTTTTTTTCAAAGTCTCCAGTGTAGAACTATTCTATTATTTAAATATAGAAATGTATTTAATATTCATAAACTAGATCAGCAGAAGGAAATATATGGTTTATTTCGCATATCCAGACATTACATTCTGTTGTTACTCTCTCTTTTAAAGTTTAATTGACATAGGTGGTGTCTGAGTTTATATTTCCTGGGACAGATACAAAGGTATGAATTACCATTATCCTTTGGGAAAGTCCAACTATGAGTTTTGAGCATGCTTTCATAACAGAGAAAAAGGTGGACCAAAAGCAGAAAAGCACTGTTAAAGAAAGATTGCTAGAAGTACTTTGCTCCAAAAAAAATAGATATGACATAACTGTGACATATACAGCCTAGCACAGACGTCTTTGAAAGGTATGGGACAGATTAAAAACAAAAACTCCCCAAGAAATCTCACAAAGCAGAGTTCACACAGGTTAGATACATTATTGTTACCCTAATTTCCATGAAAATGAACTCTAATATATTTAACCTGAACTTCTGGTACAATCTCATCCTATTAAAAAAAAAAGAAGTGTGTCTCTAACAGTTTAAAAAGTTACATTTAAATGCAATAAGTGAATTTTCTACCCACTAAAAAATTAACTAAGTAGAAAATTATTTGCTCATTATGATGTAGACTTAATATTCCAAACTACATTTTTATTTTTTTATTTTTATTTTTTGGCGGTACTGGGGATCGAACTCAGGACCTTGCGCTTGCTAGGCAGGAGCTTATTCCACTGAGCTATATCCCCAGCCCCTTAATATTCCAAACTACAAAAGAACTTTATGTACCCCAAGGTTATCATTTTCCTTCTTTTCTCAACAGAAGGTAAGCCATTGAAAACTGCCACCACAACAGCATCTGAGTCCAAAGCTTTACACTGCCAGTCTTCGGTTTTGGGCAGGATATCACTCACGATGCCATGTGTCAAGCCTCGGGGAGAACTGTGCCTGCTCCCAGACTGAGAGCTTCCTGGGGAGCCTTCAGAAAAGGAAGAATATTCAAAGAAGGAAGAAGAAAATAAACATGAAGGTTTTCTCATGGTCATATTAGAAAATGTCAACATATATGCACATTCTTAAACTAAGTAAAAACTTCAAAATTTCAATATATTTAAAACTATAAGTACCAATTTTATAAAAATGTAAGTACCAACCAGGTACTTAAGATGAAGGAGTCCAGGGCCTGTTCCATTGTGAGACTACACGTAGAACTTCAGCATTTTCAGTGATTTTTTTCAGTCTGAAGATATACTTCAACATCAGTTTTCAGTAACTGATATTTACTCACCAAAACTATATTCTGAATGCCTCAAATTTACCTTCAGACAAAGTCTGACAGTCTCCTTTTGAATGACTATTTTCCCCAGAGTCCACTGCTCTTCGAAGTGATAGACTACCTGCTATACTGGACCGAGCCGGCTTGGGCGAATTACTCTTCTTATTTGTAGCTGCAAAGACATTTAGAAACATTTTGGAATATGATCAAGTACCTTAAGACTCACTACTTAAACAAAGGCTTATTCTTACCATACGTGGGAGCTTTTATGTTTATATTATCCAAAAATAAACAAGCATTTTATAGTTTCAACTAATTATTTGTGGTTCTATGATAGAAGTATTCCTATCTTGTTGCTGGGGAAGAAGAATTTAACTGAGAAGATTAACTATGACCAAGCAAAACCATACCATTCTCAAGGCAACTAATTAAATTAAGTCTTGAGAAAAATATGACCCCAAAACTCTGGGAAATTATGTTACTTGATTAAAAAGAAAATCAATTCTGAATTAGAAACAAATCACAATTACAATACTTCAAATAAAAAAATCTGTGGCCAAATGATAAGAAAATGGACAGCCTTTAAATGCATTAATCAGAAATAATATAGAAATTCCTGGGTTAACATGCATATTCAAAAGGCTAGAAAAAAGCATGACATTTATTAATAGATAATAAATAAGTTAGAAAGGTTACTGGATACAAGACCAATAATTGCACTTATAAGTATATATTTAAAATAAACAAAAACATATATCCACACAAAAACTTGAACATGATTGCTCATAGCAGCATTACCAGCAATAGCCAAAAGGTAGAAATAACTCAAATGCCAACCACCTGATGAGTAGATAAAAAATATGTTCCACAATGAAGTATCATTCAGCCATAAAAAAGAATAACGTGCTACAACATGGACGAACCTTGAAAAGATTACATTACGTAAAAGAAGCCTGGCATAAAAAAATTCATACTGCATGATCTCATTTATATGAAAAGTCCGCAAGATTTAAACGCAGAGACAAAGTTCATTAGTGGTTACCAGAGATCTAGATGAAATAAGTAAAAAAGAAATTAACATCTTATATTTTGCGAATTTTAAAAATTTAAGAAAATGGGCACATGGGTCCCATCTGGAGGAGGAGCGCTGGGGGAGTGCACCCTGTGCACCTGCAAGGCATGGAGAACTGTGGCCAGCCCCACTTGCATGATCACTGTCTCTTCATCAAAAGTGCAGCTGCTCACTACATTTCCCTCTTTTATGATACTCCTCTGAAATGAACACTAAATCCAAATTCAAGGCCGAAGGCATTTTGCTGGCCTGTCTAAGATCACGCAGCTGGAAAATGGCATTCTTACAAAGAAAGTAGATGACGATGCTGAGCACAGTAGCACAAGCCTGTCACAAGTTCCTCAGGAGGCCCAGGTAGGAGGATGACAAGTTCAAGAGTACCTGGGCAACATGGAGAGACCTTGTCTGATTTTTTTTTTTTTTTGAGATAGGCTCTCACTACATAGCCCAGGCTGGCCTCAAACTTACAACAAATCCTCCTGATTCAACCTCTCAAGTGCTCAGATTACAGGTGTATACCACAACATTTGATTTAAAAAAAAATTCGTTTAAAGGCTGGGAATACAGCTCAATGAAAGGCCCTGCTGCTTCCTCAAAGTACAAAATGCTGAATATGAGAGTTACTTAATATGATTGTAGAAGTATGTTGGTGAACAAAATGCTAAAATGGAAACTGCCATAAAAAGTCAGTGAATCCCATGAAGCAAGACATAAACGATGGCAAACTACATCATGCAGTGAATGAGTATCTACCCTTTCAAGGGTTATGAATGAATTATGATGCCCTCTCAGATTTGAAAAGATCTCCATCAAAAGGCAAAAGAGTTATCTGACGAGAAACCAGAGTATAAGATCTCCATCAAAAACAGCACCATTTGCTATGGAGATAACGATCCTACTGATGTTTGTGAAACAGGCTGAAAGACTTTCTCATGTTGAGGTTATTTATGGGAAGGAACTCTGGCTCTTATTGACGAGGACAAAGCAAGATAGAAAATCAACTGCTAGCAGTGTCGATGATCCTGAAGCCCCAAAGTTTCACAGTACTAATGAACTTCAGAAGTTTAAACTAGGGTACCCAAAAGTTACTCTTAGTTCAGATTTTTAAGACGTCACATGGAAAATCAAAAACCCAGTTTGCTTCTTAAGGAGTTCACAGACAAGGCTTCTGCTCTTGATGTTACTAGGTTCACGGCAAATGTTAGAAAGCACTGCTTATGAAGAAATGTAAGGGGAAGGCTAGATATTGCATAAATATTAGACTCACTTTGGCAGCATATATAATAAAATTGCACAAATATGCAGGTATGTGATAGCCCTTTCCCTTATGTTACAGAGGAAGCACGATAGTATCATTTTTACTGAATAAGGAAAATAATGAAGAGCAAATATGGCGCTTCTGTGGCAAGTGATTGAAATATCTACAGTTCTGCCGCTGAAATATTAATCTCTAAGGGCTCTTAATTGAGACTCCTTTCCCCCTCAGTGCCAGGAAAGGCAGACCTATGGGCACTGTCTCATTTCCTGTTATCAGTTCATTTTATTCCAGCTTTTCTTTTTTTTGAGAAAGGGTTTTGTTCTATAATATAGGCTATCCTCTAACTTGTGATAATCTTGCCTCAGTCTCATTACTCACATTTTTTGAGATATGCAATATGTAAACAAACACTGAAATAAACTCTTGCTGCTTTTATGTGTTGTGGTATATTGCCAGGCTGGCCTTGAACTCTTGGCTAAAACAATTCTCCTGCTTCAGCCTCCGAAGTAGTTGGGACTATAGTTATGAACCACTGTGTCCAGCTGAAACTTTTTTTTTTTTTAGAGAATACAGTGAGTGATCTTATATCGGTAAACTTAAAGCCATAATAAATGAGTAATTTTCTTAGAAAACCAATTATAGAAACTAACTTAAGCTGAAGCAGGAATGTAAGACTGAAAATGAAATGAAATGAAATGAAATGAAATGAAATGAAAATTGTTAGAAATTCTTCCTGCAAGAGCTACCAGAGTTGGCTCTATGAATGAGTTTCATCAAACTAAAGGCTTGATAAACTTCAATAAAGTAAAAAGAGAAAGTAATATGTTTAAAATAATTTACAGCATAGACAAGGACAAAAGTTTCTGATTTTGTGAAAATGGCACAGAATTGAAACACAAATGGGTTAAGGATAGTATAATAAAACTCTTTACAGATTAATAAAAAAATGAAAAAACACCCCCAAAACCAAAACTCTTTTTTGGGACGGGGAATATAGCTCCACGGCATGAGCATTTGCCTGGCAAGCATGAGGTCATGAGTTAGATTCCCAGTATCAAAAAATAAAAATAAAAATAAATAAATAAACGAACTGGCTAACAGGATAAACATTAAAAACCAGTACCTTTACTAAATGCCAATAACAAATAACCAGAAAATATTTGCAGAGAAAACATACCCCAATCACACTAACAACCTAGGCTTATGACGTATCTAGTAACCCACTTGATCTTAGCCAAAATTCCAAGAAGTAATATCCAGTAGTAAATTTCATAAAACATACAGAGACCTACCTATATGAAGAAAACTGAAATTCTGAAGTATATATATATATTTACCAGCCTGGACTATAAAGTGGGCTCAAGGCCAGCCTAAACTGCACAGCAGGACCCTTTCTCAAAAAGACAAAACAGACTGACTGACTTGAATACATTATACATGACATCAGATTTGGCAATGATTTTCTGGATATGACACCAAAGCACAGGGAACTTGACAAGTATTTTCTCCCAATGTGTGAGTTGCCTTTTACTTCTTTGATAGTGTCATATGATGTTAAAATTTTTTTTTTTTTTTTTGCGCTACTGGGGATCGAACTCAGGACCCTGCGCTTGCTAGGCAAGCGCTTATTCCACTGAGCTATATCCCCAGCCCCTGATGTTAAAAATTTTAAATTCATTTTTGGTGGTGCACACCCGCAATCCCAGTATTCTGGGATGCTGAGGCAGGAGGATCCAAAGTTTGAGATCAGCCTAGGCAATTAAAGTGAGGTCCTGTCTCAAAATGAAAAATTTTTTTAAAAAGGACTAGGGATGTAGCTTGGCACAAAAGCACTAGGTTCAATTTCCAGTATCAGGGCTACCAAAAGAAAAAAAAAAAAAAAGCTTTGGCTCTATTATATAAAAGAAAATACAGCCAGGGATATAGCTCAGTGGCATAAGCCCCTGCCTGGCAAATGCCTGGACCTGAGTTTGATCCCTAGTACCGAAACAAAAAACAAAAAACAAAACAAACAAACAAACAAAAAACCAAACACAAAAATAATAATAAAAAAAGTACAACGAATCAATTTTGGATAAGAGAAAAGCCTACATGTATCTGTTGTCTTATTTTACTGGAAGAGTCATGTAGATATTATCTTCAAAATAACTAATCTTTTAGTTTTTCAAATAATATGTAGAGAAATAACACTAATAGGAACATTTTACTTACAGTTTCTTATGTAACAACTGGCAACTGATGACTTTGCCAGGAGCTCCATTCCCAAATCTTGTAATCTGCCAGAGTTTTCAGTTCCACATGCAGCCAGAGCTGTCTGGTCAGCAGAAAAAAGGGTTGTCTGCATGTCTCCAGAAGCAGTGCTGTTGCTTTTTATTTCTGAAAGTGTATTCTTTACATCAGTTGTCATACATCGAACTTCAGCCATTTGAGTTTTGAGTCGTTTCAGCATCTTTAAATCAGAGGGCACTCGCCACATCGCCTGCTGCTTCCTTTGGTCTTTATCTTTTCGACAATATGATGCTTCAAAGGGCAGTAAAAAGTCATGTTAATATAAATTTTAACATTCATGACATCACTTTGTACCATGACCATATACAAATACCATAAAACAAGCTAAAGGGGATGGGGATATAACTCAGTGGCACAAATACCTGCTAGCAAGCACAAGGTCCTGAGTTTGATTCCTGGTACCACCCCCAAAAAACAAGCTAAGATGTTTTAGGTGGTATATTTAAAAAATTAAGCATTAAATTCCATGAATGAAAACCAAGACAAACCCAAGTGTCCTAACTTTATCTGCATCTTTAAAGTTAAGAGTTTGAGTCACATGGTAATCACACAATTCTAAATTATTTACTTAATTTCAAAAGTTTAAAGCCACACGTGGTGGCACATGCCTATAATCCCAGCACTCGGGAGGCTGAGGCAGAAGGATCGTTTTGAGTTCAAGGCCATCCTGGGCTATGAAGTGAGTTCAAAACTAGCCTGAACTGCATTGTGAGACCCTGTCTCAAAAAACCAAAAAAATGAAATAAAATAAAAGTTTAAAGGCTTGACTTAATGCTAATATACAATAAAAACATTGCTGCAAGACTCAGAAGACTCTATACTTGTGAAAGAACCCTGCAGCATTGTTCTCATATAATCCACTGTCCACCAAGATATCAGAGTGGATATTAAATCGGGGCCCTTGTGCATGCTAGGTAAATGCTTTACCACTGATCTACATGTCAAGAACTTTTTAATTTTTTCGCGAGACAGGGTCTCATTATATTGCCCAGGTTGGCCTTGAACTTGCAACCCTACTGCCTCAGCTCTGAGCATCTGGAACTACAGGTATATATAACTCTTAACAGGCTGATGACACAGCAATTTTCTAAAACTCAAACTAGATGTTACTTTCTGTTTAGAATCATCACATGGATTCCTGCAGCATTTAGGAAGAACTGATATGGCACGTAGACCCTACATTATCCAATCTTGCCTTATCCATCAAGGGCTTTACCTTCTCCTTCCATTGCAAATGTACCCCAACCTAGCATTATAAGGTATCCCTATCCAAAATTACTGGAATGACTGGGAACAAAAGTGACTCAGATTTTAGACCTTTTGTATACATTTTACTGGCTGAGCATCCCTAATCCAAAAAAACCTGAAATATTTTAAAATCCCAAACAATTCGAACATCATATCAATGCTCAAAAAGTTTTGGAAGGCCAGTTATGGTTGTGTATGCCTGTAATCCCAGCACTCCAGAGGCTGCGGCAGGACTGCCGTGAGCCTGACACCGGTCTAGACCACAGAGTAAGTTCAAGGCCAGTCTGAAGTACAGAGTGAGACCCTGTCTCAGAAAACAAGATACAGAGACAGACAGACAGACAGAGAGACAGAGACAGAGGAGAGAGAAGAGAGAGGAGAGAGGGAGGGAGGGAGACAGAGAGAGAGACAGAGAGAGAGAGACCCATTCTGGTAGAATACAGTACTTGACGAAGAAAAAGATTACTCTCCATCTTACTACAGCAACCCTATTTCTGTTTGCTACTGAGGTTCTGCCTTAAAATTTTGTAGGTTAAAAAGGAACAAAATTATTGTACAGACAGACTTGATTTATACATACTACTATTTAAGAAGGTAAAATTCAGTGTATTTTGTTAACATACTGAATATATTTTATAAAACATCAATAAAGTTTTTAAAACCTAACTTTTAATGGTAAATTTTTTGTTTTTTAATGGTAAGTTTTTAGCTGTTAAAAATAACTACCTCTGAGGGTCTCAGAATATGCAGATGAAGACATAGCTCCACCCTCTTTATTTAATTATTTCTGATTTTTTGAGAAAGGGTTTGCTATGCAGTGCAGGCTGGCCTTGAACTAACTCCCTGTTCTAGTCTAGTCCTCCAATTCCCAATGATCCTCCTGCCTTAGCCTCCCAAGTGCTGGGATTATAGGCTTGTACCTCCACACCCAGCTATAATTTCTCTTTAACATGTAACTTATGCACATTAAATATTGCTGCGAATTGGCATACATTTTTAATGAACAACAGCATATGAGTAACCGATAGTTTTGTATGTTCAATTTAGACATAGTTCCTCTTGGAAGTTAGGCTTGAAAAACTCTAAACTCATTCACAAAAAAGACAACTGTACTTATATATGGATTAAACCAGTGATGACAAACCTTCTAGAGCTTTCAATGACACAAATGGCCTGCTGTGGTACACACGCCATGGGGTTTGCCACCACCAGATTAAAGTTATGAATTAGACAATATAAATGGTAACTCATTAAAAATCTCCTCAAAAGTATTTTTAATTTGCTTCTACATATAACACCTTAGGGCAATAGTAAAAAAAGAGTTAATTTGGTTGGTATGTTATTCTTATGGCATACAATGAAAAACCTAATTGCCAAATAAACACAGTTTCCACTTAGATGCAATACATAGATGAAAATACAATGGTTATCTTACAGAACAAGAAAAATGAAATTATTTTACCTGTGGGCTGCAAAAGTGAGGCAGGTGGGCGAGGCTGTAAACCCCACAAATTTTCCATACTGCTCCTGTCCTTAAGGTCCAACAAATGTATTAAGATTAAAGGATCAATGTCTAATAAACTACTGGTAGCAGCAGAGCATAAATGTGTTCTTCTTGACATTCGGCTGCTGGCACCCACATACCCATGGCTACTACCTGCAAAAAAATAAAGATGCAGAAAATGTGTATTTGTACAAATTTAAGTATGCATAAAAGAAAAGATGTGGTTAATGCTGTCTGAACACTATCTATACATCTATCTCTTAGGAGTTCAAGTTGATGACAAGAAGCACTAAGAGATACATATACCACATCATAGTGATTAAGTCTTATTAATACCCAGAATTCAAAAGCAATGATCAACTTCATCCAGAGCCCTAAAATAAAAAGACAGCACATATGTACAATGTGCACAACTGAGGAGATGAGGGTCAGGGGCAAGAAAAAGGAGGTTGTATCGTATGACTTACAAGTCTTAAATCAAAGACAATACATTCTCATGGTGTAACAGACTCCAAAGAATAAGACCCCAAAATAAAAATCGCCTGCAGTTCGGCAAATTTTTTTCCTGGCTTGACTAATATTACAGTACAATTTGAGGCTGTTTTGACTGAACTTGTTAATGCCTGGTACACATTATAGACATCTACATTTCTTGGCTCCTAAAGCCGAGGAAAGCATCTGACTTTTCTCTAGTGACTATTACAGTGTCTAGCAATGAGGTATGAAAATACTGCTTAAAACTGACCTTCTTCCATAAAGCTATTTAAATATATTCTACAGAGACAAAATATTTACATTAGTGTTAGAGTGATTACTTACCATGGATGAGGCTGTGTTTAAGTTCTAGGAAAACACACACACACACACACACACACACTGCTACATATGCAAGAAAATCTAAAGTAGAAGTAGATAACACAAAGATAATATAATTAGGTGCAGCCAGACCTGATGGTACACTCCTATAATCCCAGCACTCTGGAAGGCTAAGGCAGGAGGATTCCAAGTTTGAGCCCAGCCAGGGCAACTTAGTGAGAACTTACACAGCTTAGTGAGAAAGGGGAAGGGGATGGAGATAAATTAGGCTCAGTGCAAAGACCACAGGTTAAATCCCTATTATCATTTAAGAAAAAAAAAAAAAAAACGTAAAACTGTGCACATGTGTGTGTGAGTTTATGTGCGTATGTAAGTAAATCTGGTCCTGAACACATGAGTATTTATGAGAGGTTCAGCCCAAAATAATCTCAGGGAAAAGTTCTATTATTTAGAAGCTTTGGGCCAATTAGTAATTTGGATGTTTTTCACTTGTTTTCAAATTCTTTTGTCCTCAACTGTCTTACACTTCTTATTCCTTAGGATAAGAAATAATGACATCCTAATGATGTCACTACTAATGTATGTCATGGCCAATTTTTTTCTCAGTCTCTGTGTCCATGGAGACTCCCATTAAATTGCAGAAAACTATTCCCTCTTCACACTAAAACTGTTACCTCTGAGGACTTCCGGGAAGATGGCGACCAGGTAGGCAGCAGAGAGAGAACCTCCCAGAGGATTACCACCCAAACAATGAAATATAACAATATGAAGACAGAAATAAGGACTTCCGGGAAGAAGATGACCAGCCGAGAGAGCGAGTGTGGAGGGAAGAACGGCTTCAGCTCCTGAACCCGACAGAGAACGCGCTACTGGGACA
>PVLD010019669.1:0-14506 GCA_004027595.1 Dinomys branickii
ACATTTTAGCTATTACAAATTGTGCTGCTATAAACATGGGTGCACATATATCAGAGTGATATGATGTTTTCAGATCTTCTGGGAAAATACCCAGAAGAGGAATAGCTGGTTTAAATGGAACCTCTACACCTAGTTTGCGGAGAAATCTCCAAACGGCTCTCCACAGTGGTTGCACCAGTCTGCATTCCCACCAGCAGTGGAAGCTTCTCTATCTTGAAGTTGCCTTTAATTTGCTGTAAAGGAGAAAGTGGGTTAGAAAAGAGAGAGCCCAAATGTGAGAAACAGAGCTAGAGTCCTTACCAAGTGACAGATTACTGCCCCAGGGGCAGATTTGTTTCAGCTGCCAAAGAATCCTTTTGTTCAACAAGGATTACCCTGTTAGTTGCAAATATTCTTCTGATCAATGTATTATACATATATATTTCTACAATTGTGCATTTACATTTCTAAAGAAAATCCATGGTAGCTTCTTTTTGAATGAATAAGAGAAAGTCTAGGCTTATTATAATACAAAAATTAGTTGATAATATACTTGGAAGTTGAGAAGTATGCTGTGTCTAGAGTTGGATAAATTCAGTATGTCCTGCTCAATTTTTCTCTGATTCTTTAAGGTCTTCTTTGTGTGTGCCTATATGTATATGAGTGTGTGTGTGTGTGTGTGTGTGTGTGTGTGTGTGTGTGTGTGTGCATATGTGCATGTGTGTATACATATTACCTCTATTTCAGCCTATAGTAAGTTGATCGGCAGTGTTATATATTTCACATTCACATTTCATGATATCTACAGGGAAGACATCTTTCTAGCAAGTGAAAGAATGAACTTTTTTTTTTAACTGAAGAGCCCTGGTGAATTTCCATTTGTGTTTTATTAGTCTGCAGGAGATTATAGTTTTATCCTCTGGAGTACGTGATAATTTACTTAAACTTCAACAAGTTATTGACAAAGGAAATGGAATGATCATCACTGGCTTAAACTATAAACTAAAGCAAAATCCCAAGCCAAATATTGAGAAAACCTCAGTGTTTACCAAATTGCTTTCAATTTAAAAGTAATAATGAAAGATACAGGGCTGGGGATACAGCTCAGTGGAATAAGAGCTTGCCTAGCAAGCGCAGGGTCCTGAGTTCGATCCCCAGTAACGCAAAAAAAAAAAAAAAAACGAAAGATACAGTATGTTCCAAACAGTACCATAAGGATTTTGCATTTATGGTATATATTTCTCACAGAAATCACACAATTTAGGCATTATTAGGACCCTATTTTACAGAAGAGAATAAGGCAGAGGAAGGATCAAATAATTTGACAAGGTCCTATAGTTTGGCAAGGTAATGATATATACTCGCATCTCTGAGCAACTTCAGAGGGCATCTTCTCAGTCATTGTGTGGAGCAACGTCTGTGGCTCATAGAAATGGAAGGAAGATGGCATGCTGACACAATGAACAAGAGTTAATTCCTGGACCTTGTCATTTGCAATACATCGTTTGAGCGGATGAGTTCTTGGAAAAGAGAGGAGTGTATATATGACATGGGGAGTTTGATTGTCAGCTGGTGCCTAAAGGGAATATATCCACTACAGAGAACTCCTCAGAACTTATTTCTGAAGGAAACATTTCAAATTTGAGAATTTTACTTTCATTTAATGAAATTTTATGAGGTAGTTCATCTTTTAAATAAATGAAATAAAATATCAATGTAAAATATTATAAAAATGTATATATGACAGAACATTGGGCCAGGGGTATATCTCAGAGGTATAAGAGCTCACCTGGCAAGCCTGAGGTCATGAGTTCGATTCCCAATACCAAAAAAAAATTTTTTACAGTATAAAAGTATAGAACAGCCATAGATTCCATGTAAAAACTATAGAGTAAATCAAGTACTAATATTAACAAACAAAATGCTATCATGAGAAAGATTTTATGCGCTTTATAAAATTCTAATTTATAGTTCTGATAAATGGTACTTCTACATAAACATTGTGCGAAGAAGGTAGAATACTGTAAAAATGAAATTTCTATGCCTATCAAAAGGTCAGCCAAAACCTGTGTGAAATCTCCCTTTCCACAATCAAATAAATGTACACTAAATATGCCTTTGAGACTATGTCCTTTTCCAAAGATATTGTGTTTATATGCCTGGTGTTAAGTAGGAAAAAGAGTTCATCTTTAAAATTACTAAATTTTACCCTCTTCACTATTATTAATTCATTTTCCATGTTTTTATTTTAAACTGGTATTTCTTTAAATCAAAAATTAGCGCTAAATGCTAACCAGTTATTGCCTCCCCAAGTTTAAGGGCTATTTGCTGATTTCAGCCCCACCAACAGTGCAAAAGGGCTCCTTTCTCCCCACAGTCTTGCCAGCATTTATTATTGGTTGGTATCTTGATGACAGCCATTCTTTCTGGAGCAAGATGGAATCTCAATGTTGTTTCCATTTGCAATGATGCTGAACATTTTTTCATATATTTATTGGCCATTTGTATTTCTTAATCTGGGAAGACTCTATTCATTTCAGACCCCAGTTTTTCACCGGGTCATTATATTTGAGGGGTCTAATTTTTTTCAGTTGTTTATGTTGTCTGGATATTAGTCCTTTGTCTGAGGAGTAACTGGCAAAATATTTTTCCATCCTTTACGTTGTCTCTTCACTCCTCTATTAGTGGTTTCCTTTGTTGTGCAGAAGCTTTGCAATTTGATGTGGTCTCATTTCTTGATTTATGGTTCACCTGGGGATATTTTCATAAAGTCTTTGCTTACAACTATGTCTTTTGCCTAGAAGATTAAGTGTTTCTGTTCTAATGTTTAGATCTTTGATCCATTTTGATTTTAGTTTAGTGCTTGGTGAGAAATACAGATGTAGGTTCAACCTTCTCTATGTGGATAACCAGTTCTCCAAGCACCATTTGTTAAAGAGGCTGTCTTTCCTCCAAGGAAGGGATTTGGCCCTTTTTCAAGAATAACATAGCTGAGTTTGCCTGAAGTTGTCTGTATATGATCTGTTCTGTTCCACCAATGATCAAGTCTATATTAGCTTTTATTTTTATTTTTTTAATTTTTTGCCAATGTCACGCTCGTTTTATCACTTTTGCTTTGTTGTGTGACTTGAAGACTGGGATTGTCATCCCCCCTGTCTTGTACTTAGTGCTCAGAATTGCTTTTGCTGTTCTAGGTCTCTTCTATCTCCCTATGAGTTTCAGGATTGCTTTTTCTAGTTCTCTACAAATTGTTACTGTATTCTGATTGAGATTACCTTGAATTGATGTACCAGTTTTGGAAGTTTGGTCCTTTTGACTACGTTGGTTCTGCCTATCCAGAAACAAAGGATATCTTTCCATTTCCTGATGGTTATGATTTCCTTTTTTCATTGCAGAGGTCTTTCACTTCCTCGGTTAAGTTAATTCCTAAGTATTTCATTTATCCTGGTGCCATTGTGAAGGATATTGTTTCTCTAATTTCCCATTCAGGGAGTTTGTTATTGGTGTATAGGCATGCTCTTGATTTTTGAGGGTTGATTTGTATGCTGCTACACTGTCAAATTTGGTTATTAGTCCTAGCAGTCTTCTGGTAGAGTTTTTGGGGTCTTCTATGTAAAGGTTCATGTCCTGAGGAAATAATGATAATTTAACTTCTTCCTTCCCTATCCATACCCCTTTTATTTCTTTCTCTTGTTTTACTGCTCTAATGTCTCTAGAACTATATTAAACAGATGTGGTGATATCATACTTGCAAGTTTAAATTGTGTAATGTAAGCATAAATTTGGGTAAGTAAACTAGTTGGGTTTTTAATACAGTAAAGAACTCTTATATAAAATCAAAAAGGTGTGCATTAAGGACTGTGATCTCCTTTCTGTAATAACTGTTCTCCCTGCTAAGAGTGGGGATGAAGACTTGGATTCTCTAGTGCTTCTCACTTCCTCTTGGTTTGTCAGTGGTGACCTGCACAGTCCTAAAGGTGAGCCACACAAACCTTCCTTGAGGCAGAGCTTCTGGTGAAGCAGAAAGTTAGGTGAGAATCAACTGTGGGCACATTCACAATCTAATTGAGCTCTTAGAAGGAAGTCATGACTTTTCTAGAAACCATACCATACCATCAATGAAAGCCTGAGAGGAACAGAGCATGAGAAAATATTCACTTTTGCACAACTTTTGTCCTAGAGTTCCACGCTTGGCTGGTAATGTTTCCTACTGTAACACTGTAGCCTAGGGCAACTTCCAACCCACTCTTCCCTCCTCTGAATCCTTTCACAGATTTGAGGACTTTCTTGCCTGTGCCTGGTCCCACTCCCTTACCTGACAAAGGAAAAAAAAAAAAAAAAAAAACTCTCACCATTTTAAATTTGGTACTAGAGTCCTGGATCATATAACTGATATATTATCAAATACAAGATTTTCACTGGACTTTCTAGTTTTTAAAAATCTATATTCTCGAGAGGCCAATAAAATCCTCATAAATTAGGAACTTTATTACAAAAATACACGTTTTTATCTTAGTAAAAACATCACTCATTAATTCAGGTCCATTACAGAGCTTCCTATGGCCCATATTGTTTGTAGCATTTGGAATATGATAGTACATAAGAATAATACAATTAATCATAAATTGATAGAGAACAGATGTATTTTTCTTACAAGGAGTCAGAAGTTTGACTAGTTACCAAAAAATGTATTAAATAATCATACCACATTGCAGAATAAATACTCAGTTTCTTAGCACTTAATTATAGAATACAAATAGTACACAAAGTAATAGAAACAAAGTTATAAACAGACTAGAAGAAAACAGGTGGAAATACCCACTTGTTTTCTATGTGGAAAGGGGAATTTTCTAATAAAAAAAACAATTAAATTCAACCGAAAATACCATTATTAGATTATGAAATGTTTCTGGACCTCAAATACAGGGCCATGATTTCAAACTTAACTGGTAGATGTCATTGCTAACATCTCCTAATATGGAATGACTAAATTCTTGCTATTAAAGCATTGGAGACATGATAAATATTTGAAACTCACAAGGACAAAGAATATAACGGGTGAATGAATGAATGATTCACTCTATAGGAATTAAGAGAAATCTAATTTTACATCTTACAGGAGAAAACAGCTGAATAAAGTACTAAAATGAGTTCCGGATGCCCTGGATACATTGCCTCTTCACACTCTCCCCACTCCACTGAGTGGATGAAACGTTTTCAGGTGAGGAGAGTTCCTTCTTTGTGCACAGAGCTCTGGCTCTCCTGCTTCCACTACATCAGGAAGTCTTTACCTTCTTCTGATACAATTGACACCTTTGCTCACCTAATGGAGCAAACTATATCTCAAAATACTGATTTCTATATTCATGAAAAAGACTGGGGATTTCTAAGGAAGCCAGTGACTTTGAAATGTATTTATTAAAATGTTAAGAATTAGTCAGGCATGGTGCTCCACATCTGTAATCCCAGCACTCAGGAGGCTGAAGCAGGAGGATCGTTGTGAGTTTGAGGCTAGCCAGGGCTACAAAGTGAGCTCAAGGCCAGCTTGAATTGCATATCGCGACCCTGTCTGAGAAAAAAACAAAAAGATAAAAAAAATTTTTAAAACAACATGCCATAAAAGTAATGTGTTTTTACTAAGTTTTACAAGTAAAACTATGAGCAGCAAGTTTTTTGCTTGCTGTAATTTTGAAGTGGTGTTCAGAGTAAATTTTACTTTAAAATATTTGTAACATCTCTGATTTCTATAAATGACAAGTTCACAGTTACACTTTGCTCTTTTAAAGCTTACATTTACCATCGAACGTAATAGAGGGTAGTGAAAACAAATATGTAGTTCATTCCTACATGGTCCACAGACACTGAGAATTTTTTCCAGAAATATAATTTCAACATGATCTAGAAAAGAAGTGAGTAGGAGTGAGCTGGGAATAACAGCACATTTTCTGCAATGCATAGCTTACATAAGTAAATCTTAAGAAAAAGTTAAAGTTAAATTTGGCAGTGTTTGTTAGTAAATCATAGTTTTGAATTATATTATCCCTATAATTGCTCATGTCCACATATTGGAGAGCTGAGAAATGTGTTATAGTAGGGAGATTCCATTATCAAGAATCTGGAACCAACTCCTTCAAGATCCACCATCCCGTAACAGTTGTGTGCTCTGGAAAATAAGCTCACACGGTTCTTTTATAACATCAAAATACAAGTGGAAAAATGAGACCTAAGTTTTATGCCAGCAGAAAATCCAAACTGATACAAATGAAAAGCTTGAGAACAAAGCACAGGGAAGAAATGAAAATGAATTAAAAGTATTAAAAGTATCATGAAAGGAAAACCATGCCTGGAAGGGAGGTCAGAAGCACATGCATAGGCCTAAGCCAAAACACATAACAAAAGGAAAATACCAACTAATTAAAACATTATAAACATTAAAACCATGCTAATAAAGGACATCTGGGACACACATGATTGGTGGGTTAGAAAAGAATGAACAGAATATAAATTACATTCAAATATGTAGTGTAAGAAAATTTTAAATGAAAAATACTGGAATCTGTGGATTTATGAAACTTGCTCTCTACTGGAGAAAAGTGGCAGACAATAATAAGCACTTGGGGCTTAATGTCACTTGTCCTTGGTGGAGAGACGGAAGGAGCAGCCTCTTGCTGCCCGGGGAAGTGCATTCTGTCCAGCAAGACGTCCACAGAACTGTGACAGACAGGAAACAGAAAGTTTCTGTCATCTTTTCCTAAACAAATTTTCTTCAGGCATAAGAACAGCAGCTAGATGATCATATGTGTTAACTTCAGCACATTCAGTACCTTACACACACACTCACACAAACGTGTGCACATACACACGTAATTATCTCACGGCAAACCAGTTATAGGTCAGTATGAAGAGCTCAAAGCTATAGAAATTACATGGAAATGGTAGAAAAAGAAACTGTGTGTGTGTGTGTGGGGGGTACTGAGTACTGACTCCTTTCAGATAGAAAACTGAGACCAATTAGCAATTATTGGTTTGATATAGAAATGTGAACATAACCATATTATAACACAAATCAAAAAATAAGAGAAGTAAAATACACATAAATGTGTGTTATATGACCTTTACAATCAAGGAGAAAATAGAAACTGTTTCAATTAAAATATCATTTCAAAAAAATCCAGAAATGTTATTAATTGAACACTCTATATCAACTATATATGGGAATTTCACATTTTTCAGATTATGAGTTTCACAATTTTCAAACCTGTATTTCAAAATTATATGAAATAGTGTTAAAAGTCATTTTTCACTTAAATAAAAACTCAATCACTTCAATTTTTCATTATCATTTTATCTTTATAGGGGACTTTAAGAAAGAAACATAATTTTTGATGTAGGAATAATTGCCCGAATTTGAGCAATTCTACCAGTTTTATGCCAGTTTGGAAGTTAGATTTAATGAAAATGAAATACAAGAATTTTATTGAGACTCAACACATCTCTAAAACTAAATCTGCTTTCTTTTCTCTTTAGAGAATTACTTAAAATCATGTTAATCTTATTATTAATATTTTTAGTAATTTGGATTTGGGTGATTTTTAAAAACTAGCCTTCTGAGGTGGAGATACAGCTTAGTTTTCTTTTTTTGGGGGAGATCAGGAATTGAACTTAGGACCTTGCACTTGCCAGGCAGGCACTGTAGTACTGAGCTATATTCCTGGGGCTGGGGATGTGATACAGCTTAATAGTAGCGTAATCGGCTAGTATGTGCCAGGCCCTAGGTTTGATCCTCAGCGCTGCAAAAAAAAAAAAAAAAAAAAAATTAAAATAAATAATCTTCATATGTTCCTAGAAAGCAAATTTTTAAATTCTTACATATTAAATGAATGTATAGAGAGAGATGGAAAAGTCATGAGAAGCATAACTGTAGTGAAATTACAATTTCAGACTTTTTAGAATGTGTATAATTTGGAATATTCTTTAGTGAGATTGTTCTAGATTCAGCTACTATAGAACACGCTTTCCCATGAAGTAACCAAAAAAATCACTGGCAAAACATACCATTTGTTTAAAAATAAAATTATTATTACAAACATTTCAAATTTGATATGATGTCAACAAAAATTCAAGGAAAACTGCCACAGAACTGGAAAGAAATGTTTCTTCGGTGCAAAAAAAATGTCAGCATATTGTAAAGAAAATATGCACTTTCTGACAAGGAACCCAGAGCATGAAGAGAGTATTAGGAGGAAAAATGGAAAATGTCACTGAACACATCACAGAGGTCATTGTGACTGAAGAAGGAAAGACGAACATAATCACACACTGCCTTTGGTTTTAAGGATTGGATTATTTTAAAACTGAGAATTAGCAAATTTTATGACTGAGGTCGGAAAGGCAATTTTTATAGCTTTCTTCTGCGTTTGAAAATTGGAATGATGTTAAGGAAATATTTTTTTCCAGTATAGTCAATTTTTTAAAAACTAACTTTTTATATAGTGTGTTCCAACAATTTGACTTCTAGGAATTTCTTTTAAGGAAAAAGACATTGTGAAAACAACAGTGAAGCTTCTGGTAGTGTGGTATGACAGTGTTAGGTAGTCTTTCCAGAGAGAGTGAATGAATTAAAATCTTATTTTTGCTATTTTCTATCTCTGTGATCTTGACCTCAGATTCACTCATCTGTAAAATAAATTTAATTGTGTTCATAGGGTTGTTATGAGTATTAAATGAGTTTTTATGTTTACGTGTGATTGGAATGATTCTGGACTAGCTAGTGTTAATTACTTTTATTGCATTCAAATATTCCATTGTAATGGTAGTCATAATATGAAGTCAACCTAAATATAAAATACTGGAATGATTCACTAAATTATAATCCATATATAGAACTATGAATTTGCCTAACTTCTTTCTTGATGTGAAGAAATGTTTATCATTATACAATAGAAAAGGATTTACTTAGGCAGATTGCTGGTCTCAAACTCGCAACGATCCTCCTGCCTCAGTCTCCCAAGTGCTGGGATTACAGGCATGCGCCACCACTCCCGGTTTAGGCAGATTTTAATAGTTATCCAAAGTGAGTCTTCAGGTCTTCCCATGTCTAAATAACCCAACATCATCATAGGAATCTACTAACTAATGTTTAATTTTTGCTTCATATTTGTCAAATTTTCCAAATTTATACATGCATCAAAAAATATGTTGAACATATAGCTCATAAACAAGTATCAACAATTAAAATTAAAATGCATATTAAATAGTTGATAAGTGCTTAAAAATTTTAAATGTTTTTCTTGAGGTCATACTTTTGAAATAATTTTCTCACCTTCAAATTCAGAGAGTAAATAAGTAATGAAATGTTTAACTAGCAAATAGATGACATTTATTTCTTCTTAAACTGAAAAAGTTAAAGTTTATTATCACAGTGCATTTGAAATTTTAATGGGGTATAAGGCAAGATTCCCTCCCTTCTCTGTGACTTCTTGAGGGGGCGGTTGTTGCGTTCTTCACCTGTGCTCAGCATATATTTTAAGAAAAAGAAGAATCACAAAACTGTACAGAAAGGAACCTTCCAACTCAATACTGAGAATAAAGAGTCAGAAAGCATAGAAATAAACTAGGATCTGTGGCTAAAACTATAAACAAAAGCGACATAGTTCAGTGCTACTGCACCTCTGGGCTCCATGCTCACCACCAAAGGGCGGGGGGAACGGAAGTCAAAGGCACAATGTTTGGGGAGTTATAGTCACACAAGATTAATCTGAGTTTACATAAGAAACACAATTTTTTTCACTTAAAAAATTTGATATAATGTTGCATAATATAGAATCCCTATAAGTTTTATGTCATAACCATACAAAAGGGCTTAATTGAAATTAGGCTTTCTTTTTCCTTTATTTTCTAGTATTATTCTTGGTTGTTCCCTGAAGTCTTTCAAAACATCCCAACTTGGTCATTATAATGGCAGCCGTAAATTTTGAAGTACTATGGTATCTATGCACAGAGACAAATCAGCTAGTCTGAGCAGCAGGAACCCTGACCTCCAGCCTACAGGAGGTGCCCTATGGCAAGAGAGGCCAGATGCCAACCTGGAGCTGGTGACACCAAGATGCATTTGAGTGGGGAGTAGGAATTCCAATGACTGCACTGCAGAACCCAGCTAAGGGAAAACTCTACATGCATTTCAGAGCATGTCATACAAACACGTGCGCTCCCAGGCTGCTGGGGCTCAGGAGGAAGCATTTACAGTGACGTAATTGCTATGGACGGACATAGGCGCATGCTCAAACTGCTCAACACCCCAAAAGTGTTTCTCACAAAATATTTGAATATTTTATAAAACTGTGAAATCAGGGTGAGTTTTACGGCTGTGACCACAACAAAAATTGTGTTAATTTGTCTACATTTGTAAATAAGTAGTATATTTGTATATATTATTTATTAGTCTATATTTGAGTAACTAGTACATATTTATACATAATTAATTAGTATTTATATTATTATATTCGTTGTTATATATTTATTCACTCAAACAGACAGCATAGCCAAACTATCATTTTCTTTCTCTTCACGCTGAAATGCTAAGGTGTTACCTTGGTAAAGTCTTGCTATGTTCATTTTCATAACGAATGACTGAACAGAAAGGAAAATGGAGAAAAAAACAATTTTAATGTATGTACTGATGATTAAACATGGTAATTGAGGATAGGGATTGGATGGGTAATGTTAGAAATTATGTTTCTGTGAAAATTATAGGATTTATTTTTCTTTCAAAACTGAAACTATATGTGAGAGTGTTTTTATCATTTGGAAATATATTTCTGTTGCTGAACTGCACATATCTGACCTCTACTCTGTCTGAACACGATGGTAGCTGTGACAGTGCTAATCCTAGTCCCAGTGGCAGCGTATTCACAAAGGCTTCTGTAATATGCCCAGAATAAACATTACAGAACAGCAATAGATTGCTACAAAGAATACAACGGGTTCTTGGACAATTATATTTTTTAAAATCAGGATGGGAACATCTAAACATACATTCTGAAAAGTGAGCGATATTATTAAAACTTTAGCATGTCAGACAAATCCTCTTGCATCTAGTATTTAAGACCATCTTGAGATAACTGAGTCCATTTCTAGTTGAAATGATTTAAGGAGAATATATTTATTTTCAAAAATGCAAGAGGAAAACTTTTATATCCTGAGTACTACTTGTTCCATATGATACCCTAATTTTCTTTTAAATGGACTGTTGATGGGCCCTTGCTAATGCATTGCAATATTATTTTCCTTAGCTCAGTTGGTATAAATATACAATACAAATTTTGTTATAAATTTTTGTAATTGTTGCCTTTACTATTATTTTTATTAAAAATTATGACCCAAAACTTTGGTGCTTTTCAAGTGAAATTTGCAAGAGTAATTTTTACAAATACAGGTACTTTACTGAGAGCCTATAAAATTACCTTTTTAAAATTTATTTTAGCAACATTATTTCCAGTAATCATTAGCCTGTTCTTTGATTTACCCAATACCTAATTATATGAATCAATACATCTTCTTGTTTAAGAATCTTAGCAATTAGTATGATGTATTTTTACATTTTAAATTTCATCAATGTTGCAATTAGATTTCCTTTTCAGAAGTCTGCTTTTAAACAAAATAATTCTCAGCCATTTTGCACATTCTCTGAACTTCTAGATTGCTAAAGAAAGTTTCTCACTCATGAATCTTTCAATCCAGCTGGTTTTCATTTCCATGTTTCATGTACAAACTTGCTTACAAGGCACTAAAATAGAATTATATGACTCATAAGGAAATATTTTTCTCATATTCTGATGATTGTTCAAAAATAATCATTGAACGGGGCCAACTTCATTTCTTGGAGAGGGAGGACAAATTCATAAAGTGATACAGCCCATGTGGACTTCTGGTGAAGGACGGTTTTCTGAAAACAAGACTTTAAAATGTACGCCAAACTTCAGTATCCTTCAGAACCGTGCTACAGGCTGGGATAGCCAGGGAGGCTGAGAGTCTCCGGGAAGGTTTGCAAAGTGCCAGCTTGTCCTTTGCTTCCTTACTTCTGAGATGTTTAAAGCTGCTACTTACTTCCATCACTTAGGTGTGAATGCGGTATTCTCAGCCAGGTAGCTGACTTGAGGACAAACCTCAGCTTTTAAAACAAAAGTATTCGTGCATGCATCAGGTACATGACAGTAGCTGATGTTTACTCTCCTTGTGTGAAGTTTGTGTATGTATGTGGCATGTCTTCATTCCTTTTGCACTCCCTGTCCCCCCTTCCTGTCTTTTCCTTCCACCTCTTGGCCCCCTTCCCATGTCAGAAGGTTCTGCCTCCCTAGTTTCTATCATATGGCTTTAATTTTGCTGTTTATTTATATATTGAGTTTCTCATATAAAAGAAATAGTATGGTATCTAAGCTTTTGCAGCTGATCTATTTCACTTAACATTACGGCCATTAGGTGCTTCCATATTCCCACAAACGACTCACATTCCTCCTTCTTCATGGCAGAGTACTGCTCCATTGCATGTAAATACCACATTTTCTCCATCCATTCATCTGGCGGATCTGTAGGCTCTTCCAAGATTTTAAGGTAAGGACACTTATTTGAGGAGAAGCCTCATGCGGTGACTCATGCAAAACTGAGAGTGAGGCCTGGGAGTGTGAGATGTTATTTCCTGGAAATCTGCTCTGGAGCTCCCCTTTGGGTCTCCAGGTCAGCATACTTCTTCCTTTTACCCCATCAATGCACTAAATCCTGAAACTTCACTCGCCTGGCCATCCTCCTCCCTCTGTTCACTGTATGACTTCTCTGTAAACTTCTGGGACTTTTAACTCCATTTCAACTTCTGACCAGATATTATTTTAGACTCCATACTTTGCCAAAAAAAATGCATTCCTGAACGTTGTTTGAAGAAGCAAGTGGAGAGAACTTTGGATTCTGAACCAGAATATAAGAGTGCAAGTGCTGTTTTTAATGGTGTCTAATTTTATGACTGACAAAAATCACTTCACCTCTTCAGTGGTTCCTCCCCCATCAGCGAAATGAGCGTGATAATATGCATATGCTCAGAAGGCTGTGGGGGGCAGACATCCGAGTGTGCATGTGCTGGACTTTGGAGAAAGGCTTTCATACATGACTTTATGGAATTAACTGAAACACCATCAAACTAACTTTCTGCTCTTTCACTGGCCTTTCGTTCCATCCTCCATTTGCAAGTTAGGCTTTAAAATGGTAGACAAGTTGATCACCGGCTGAAAGGAAAACATTAACATTAGTTGACCTGAAAAGGGACTATTTCTCTATTTAGGCGCAATGGACACATTTTCAAGTCACCATTTGTGCAAAAATGTTCAAGCAGGGCTGAGTACGGAGAAATCACACACGGCAATGTGGAATTTCTACACTCAGATTTTTCAAAGCCTAATGAGCCAATATTCAAGGAAAGCAAACAAGCAGAGCAAACATTTGAGAAAGAGGGGTGATTACACAGATGGAAAGTTCCCCCAAAGCTAAAGACATCATATTACGATGATCATGCATACCACTGTTTACAGCGGTGTGATTTATAACAGTTAAATCCTAGAGGTGGTCTGTATGCCTATCAAGAGGCAAATGGATAAGTAATAGTGGTATCTATAAATAACAGAATACTATTCAGCTATAGAGGAGGAGAAATTTGAGAAATTTGCAGGAAAATGGATGCACCTGGAAAATACTTCTGGTGAAATAAATCAGACCCACGAGCTTAAATACCGTATGGTGTCTCTCCTTTGTGTGTGGCAGAGCACGAACAGAGCATAACAAAGGATGGAGAGAGGGAGATAAGGGGTAGGTGACCTCTTGAAATGGGAACGAGTCCAGCTACCGAGGGTGCTGTGAGGGGGAAAGTAAAGGGGAATTAGGAAGGACTAAGATAGGCTGTGAGCACTGTTTATCAGAAACATGAGCTGAGACTGTTAATAACAACAAGAATGAGAATGAGGAAGGGGCGTTTAGAGACAGAGAAAGGGAGGTGGGTGGGAAGGGAAAGAGGATTAAAACCCAAGCCGGATTATGCACATGCGCCCCCTCCCAAGGTGAATGTGAGCTCTGTGTATGGGAAACTAATACAGTGTGTTCATGGAATAATAGTAATAAACTGGCATGGAGATAAACACTGGAGACCAGGGAGGAGCGGAGCGGGAGAGCGTGAACACACGACCACGTGTGTTCTGTACACGCACCAGCTCCCTATGAGGAACGCACTCATCAAATACTGCAAACACCTGCCAATACAAATAAAATCATAGGGCCGGGGATTGAGCTCAGCGGCACACTGCCTGCCTGGCAAATACGAGGTCCTGAATTCAATTTCCAGTACAAAAATTTACATAAAAACTCTCTTTCTTTAAGTTGTGGGTATTGGTGTTCCTGTAGGGCAGGGAGAACTGGGAGTTGAAAAAGCAACAGAATCATGAAGGGTCTTGTGTGCCATAGTACAGGCTTGTAACCTGGCTGGTGGGGAGCA
>PVLD010019669.1:14606-35906 GCA_004027595.1 Dinomys branickii
GAGAGAGAGAGAGAGAGAGAGAGAGAGAGAGAGAGAGAGAGAGAGAGAGAGAGAGAGAGGCAGGGAGGGAGAGAGGCAGAAAGGGAGGGAAGGAGGAAAGGAAGGGAGGGAGAAGAAAGGAGGGAGGGGGCAGAGTAAGGGACAGAGGGAGAGGGAGAGAGAAAAGGGAGGGAGAGAAAGACAAAGGGCAGGAAGTCAGGGAGAGAGAGTTTTTACAAAGAAAAACAATGAGGAAATTTTGCTTTGACAGCCCCGCACATACTGGACAGAAGAGCAGGATGACGAGGGAGAGAGCAGTTCTCTGGGCTGGGCTGTGGCTCCAGGAGCTAAATTGTGGTAGTGATGCATTTCTATGGAAAATGAATGAATGAATGAATGAATGAATTGTCAAAGGTAGTGCAGGAATACTGACTACTTGGTGTGGGACATCGGGATGCTACTGCATAGAGGGCAAGTCCAGACGGGGCTCATGTTAGAGAGGATGACTGGTTGCGAACAGGCAGACAAACGGAGACAGTGTTCCTTTCTCTCTTTAGGCATCTGGGTTAGACGTCCATTCTGTGTACAGAGTGGGACTTGTTCTGGAGATAATCTCAGATGTGCAATAGAATTATATCTCTAATAACCAGGAAGTTTTCCGAGCTTTAACGAGGGTTTAAGACTTTGGACTCCGCCATATGAAAGTGCTAATTACAGCCAGGAGAGTCTTTCGCCTCGCAGCAGAAGGTGAGGAAGAACCAGAGCTAAATATCACCATTCCAGGGGAGCACAGGAAAATCGATCCATTTGTCACACAAAAGCTTCACTTTTTTTGCACAGCAAGACTAATTTGAGGGTTTGCTCAATTTGAAAACGTCATGATGTTTGTAGAAGCACACATCTTTATTTAAGAATACATTTTACTGAACTATTTTCTCCCACCATGAATTTTGAGGTAAAAATGAGTTTTAAAAATTCTGTGTTCCCTGGTGTAGGGTCTAGAGGTAAACTTCTGTCCATGAAAGTCTCTCCTTCCAGACATGGCAGGAAACACTTGGCTCCAGCGAGTGTCATTATTGGAGTTTGTTATGGCAGACTTTAGAGATTTAACTGTACTATATCTTCTAGCTTATTTCTCCAAAAATGACATAGAAACGACCAGTACGAATATAACAGAGATGGCCAGCATTACTAATCATCAGGGAAGTGGAAATCATAACCACAAGTGTGACGTCAGTTCACACTTCTTAGGGTGCCTATTATTTCCATTTTGTCTTCTTTTACTTTTTCTCCCTTTCTCTTCCTTCCATTTCCCCTCCCCCATCCCAGTCGCTCTTTCCTTTTGAACAGATTTTTTCCATTTCACAATATCTATTGTACATTTTAGACCTTATTTACTCTTCCAGTTTCTCACACCAGGGAGACAATGGGATGTTTACACATGTGTGTGATATTTATTTCACTTAAGAGTGTGGTCTCCAGGTCAGGGGCATGGATTAGGGTGGCTATTATTAAAAAAGAAAGATAAATATTTATGAAATGTGGGGAATTTGAGATGCTTCTATGCTGTTGGTGGAAATGTGAAATGCTACAGCTACCACAGAAAGCAATGTGAACACTTTTCCTCAGAAAGTTAAAAATAGAAACACCATATTACCCAACAATTCTCCGCCTGGGTGTATGTCCAAAACAATTGGAATCAGGATCTCACTCACATGTCACTGCAACACTATTCATAAGAACCAATTCCGGAAACAATTCAAGTGGAAATGAATTTTCTCAATAAGGTGGGGAAGAAGGGCTGAGGAGAGGGGACAGGAATGGTAAGAAAAGAGGAATCAAGATGTACCAAGTAGAGGTGCAAATTCCCTGTGGTGAAGGTGATCATTATGTATATCGAAAAGGTACCAATAAAGTCAATTAATTAAAAATGGTGTTGGAAAACAAATCGTGGTATATAGCTACTGTAGGATATAATGTAGCTTTTAAAAAGAAAAAAATTGCCATTTATGGTGATGTAGATAAGTGTAGGGTATTATGCGAAGTGCAATAATTCCATCAAAGGACAAACACCCATGAATATAAATTACCTAAGACAGGCAAACTCATAGAAGCAAAGAAAAGAACAGTACTTATGAGAGATTGGGAGAATGAAAGTAAGAAGCTGTCCAATGGTATAAAGTTTAGCTTATGCAAAGTGAAATAATTTGAGATCTGCTGTATACATATATTACTTAACAAGGTATATCCCATGCTAAGTACTCTTCCCACAGATAAACAAACAAAGAAAAGTACACAGGGAAGCTTTTGGAGGTGATGGACACATTTCTTCCCCTGACTGTGGTAATGATTTCATGGGTGTATGTACAAGTGCAAGCTGATCAAATAGTATACATTAAACATGTGTTGTTATCTATCAATTGTACTGTTGTAAAATATCCATTATTCTTTGAAAATGAAAAGATCACTAAATATTTTAGTTCTTAGTACTTATCATTAACACACAAAGTCGCTATTTTAAAAGATGATAGTGTAATAATCTCTTCCACTACGTGCTAGATGTCCACTTGCATTTAATAAATAGGAAACTAGATTTTTCTACATGCAAGTCTATACTTACTAAGTGATTCTGACAAATTAAAATTATTCTTATGTCCTTTATTTTAAATTGCTACTAGTATTTTCAAATACATTTTCCTTATTCACTATTTTTGTACTTAACTTATATCTAGGTTCAGAACTTATATTCCAGACAACTAGCACAATCTCCTATCCAATTTATAGTCTCCCATTATTAGAGAGAATGTAATAAGAAATAATATAATATTATTTTAGCTGAATATAGAAAATGTAATCTATATTTAATTACTTTTTACACTGACTTCTCAAGAATTATGAAAGCTGAGATCTTTATAAGGTAAAATGTGCCTATTTAACAAGGTATCCTATTAGTGTTGGCTATGTGACATTTCTGTGGATTTTCTCGTGTGTTTTGTAATTCTTTTTTATAATAAACCTTGTTGGATAATGTGAAGAGAAATAAAGCTGCTTTGGGGAGTGGGAGGGATGCTTTGGAAATCATTACATTTCATATTATCTCTTAAAATATTATTTATGATTAAAACAATATAGAGAAAAATGCATAAGACCACTCAAGTCTGCTTATCACTTGTCTAGAGGAAGCATCGTGTCCTTGGCTTACATAGTGAATAGACACATATGTATACCAGATAATTCACCGTTCAGTGTTTCTTCCTTAGTTTCAATCTGTTCAAAACACACCTCACCAAAATGCCAAATTGACCATTTTAACAGATTGACTAATTTATTTTTGAGGCCGAGCCCCAATCTGACTCATGAAAAGGAAACCCATTGCGTGGACACATCCAAAGAGTAGATATCACTAGAGTTTTGTTCACCTATTAAGATGTAACACCCTTTGTCATCTAAATTTAGAGGTTTAGGAAATTCTCAACAAGTAAAATAGTTTTGAGGACACTATTTCCACTAATTATACACTTTTAAAAGAGTATCCAAACATTTCATAACTGTTATTTCTCAAGATGCATTGTGAACAATATTTTGAAGTCAAGTCCTACTTGGCCAGGGAAAATTAAATTTAAAAATCAAGTGAAGTAAGTGGGGCTTTTAAACCATCACTTCTGATCTTTAGTTTTTTGAATAGACACACCCAACTCTCTCTCCCTCTACCCCAAATGAAAGAATAAAAGATGTCAGATTGAGTGGTGAGAACTAAAACATCAGCTGTCAATGCAAGAAAACACATTTCTGTGCTCAAAGAACTGGAATCAACAGGAATGGTTGCCAAAGAGTATGGAATCGATTTATACCTGGCAATAAGAGCGAAGGGATAATGTTTCTTTTGTGAAATATTTTCCACACTGTTTCCAGCAACGGATGCATCATTAGTAACATCTGTGACAAGTAAAAGGAAAAAGAAGAAAAACACTAGAAAAGAAAATCAGTGAAGCAAGGGTGGGCGGAGAGACTGGGAGAGCCCGGAGGAAGAGAGAAAAAGCAAGCTTTGGCTAACGCAGGTCCTTACTCCTCCTCCAGCTTGCCTGGCGTGCTTTTCCAGTAACGTGAGGAAATGAAGGAAGCAAGGTTAACACAGAAACAGGGGAACGTTTTCACTCCGCGTGCACAGGAGTTTACTAAACAATTAGTCATATTGTCAATCCCTTCAAAAGGTGGGGAAGGTGAGCAATTCTCTGCATGATTTGTTTGGTGAGGGAAGCTAATTGAACACAGTCACTTGGGGTTCGACCCTGCGTGGCCAGCCTTGTCGGAGACTCCTAGGGCAAGAAGTTGCATCATGTTCATTAGACAAAAATTGTTTGTATTGCAGCATTTTCATCAAGATAAGATTTCAAATATTAATCTAGTTTAACAAATCATTGTATTTCTAAATGATGTAAAGTGATGAATTATCCTTCAAGTTAAAGACTTTTTTTCTTCTCCTAAGGTTTGTTAGATCTTAATTGTTTCCTCACACATGTTTACAAAAAGCTGGGTTTAAGTGCAGTTCTGTTGTGGACAGAGAATTTCAGTGAGAGTCCCATTTGGAAGACAAGCGCTTTTCTGGCCCATTCTAAATGCCTGCGTGTTTTCTGTAAAAATATTTTTTCAACTGTAACCTTTCAAGGTGCCAGTGTTAAATGCCTTAAGGAAGCATATCTTTCTCCAGGGATTTCACAGAAAGAGTAAGAAAAAATGTTATCTACTTACCATGATTTCAGTCCACACTGTATCTCTAGAGCAATGTTCAATACAGAGAAACAACATAAAATCATGATAAATGAATGATAAATTTCAGTATGTGGCAAAATAGGAGATAAATGAGCCTATATTTATTTTTACATTTAGTAGTGTGCATGCAATCAAGTAAATCCTGCTGAAAAATTACTTTCTTTGTTATAATATGAATAGGCTCTTATCCTGCACTATTTTGCAGTTCACAGTGATGTAACATAGCTTCTTAGAGGCTGAAGATTTGATATTTTGAGCAACCAACATCGATTCAAGGATTTCCTTGTGGGAAAACCTATAATCATTACTCTCAGTATCAGTTGACTATTTACCAGCAGCGTGCACTCTTACTTGATAATTGATGGCTTGATTCAAGTGACAAAATCAGAGTTGGTGCTGACACCAGCCCACTACCGGTGGAAGAAACCCATCCTTCCTGCTCTCTGCAGAAGCAGGTGATATCTTTGCAAAAACAGAGAGACAGACAACATTTGATCAGAACTTCTTACAATGTTACATTCTCAGTGGTGGGCAGCCTACCAGAGAATTGGAAGAAAGTCAAATAAAAATTTTTAGTTGTTAAAGCCACTTGAGTTCCAAAGAAAGCATCACCATTATTAGGAAGTTATTTTGGTGAGGGTAGGAGATTGGCTTTATTTGTAAGGATTGAGAACACATCAATAGCATTAGAGCAATTCATTTTAAAATCATACAACAGTGATGTAGCGGCAAGACTGGGTTGTTCTGAAAGATATCAGTATGGATTCTTGCTTTTTCCCTCTTCTCTTTCTACCCCCCCCCACACACAAGTGCACACACACACACACTGTGTAAATATATGAAGGAATATTTAGGAGATTTAAACATTACACAGTGTATACATGTTTGTACCAGTAACTCACATTACCATATTAATAAGTACAATTCTATGATTTCGTGTACTAGGTAAAATAAATGTAATTTAAAAATGAATAAAACATAAATACACATGCATTTACCTCTGAAGACTGAAAATTTGGGGCTCTGTTTCTTCCTGTATAAAACTCAGAAAGCTGAATAAGTGTTGTGGTTTTCTTGCTGTAAATGGGCATTACTTAATAAATTTATTGTTATTCTTCTTGTAGGAATGAGCACTATGGACTATTGTGAGGCTGGGAAGGAAAGGTGGTCATTAAAAATTCTATTTTTGCAGGCTTCATTTTCTTCATTTTCTGACTCCTGGCATGATCTATTCAAATTATCTGATAAAAGTCAAAATAACTCTTAAATGTTTATATTTCTTTAACATTTGTATATGAATGACAATAGAAAATGAAGATTATAAGCCTAGAAGAAGCATCATCTTGAATAACTATCCAGATTGCTATGGTTGAACATTATTTACTGGCCCAGAATATTAAAATCTAATAAATCTATTAATACTGGGTTAGTTGAAAGACATTTTGAGGCTTCCCATTTACCGAAACAGTCTTACTACCCAGTGCATAAATAATATTTTTCTTTGCTCAGAATCCCCCAGTTAAATTCCTCTGGGATTTTCAATGTGCAACTGTGCTAAAATCCATTGTATAGAATTTAATAAAACACAGGTAAATGAATTGGTCTAACTTAAACACATCTAAAATTCATTTCATTTTTATATTGTTCTAATAAAATTAATTCTCATTCCTATTTTACATAATCTGAAAACATTGCTTTTCTTTTATTAATGTAAATAAAATTTCTCCGTTCCCTTCTTTCCATAGGCAAGTAATAATTGATCTACTTTCAAGAAATAAAGAGAAATCCTAGCTACTCATATCCAAACATCCGAAGCAACCATCATAATAAATCGTATAATTTTTAGAATTGACCTATCTTTTAATATTTATGCATCGATAAATTTGAAACAAAGTTTCTTCAGTTTTATCCAAATACACAGTGAAACTCTAAAATACACATGTTGAATATGCATTTATGGTTGAATACACCAAAGATTGTGAAATAAAAATTTCTAAAGCTGCTGGTAAATATCTTGAGCTTACCCTTCTAAACTTTTATTAATCAGCTGTTATTTCAAGTTCCTTAATTGCTAGAATCAAAAAGCCTTCTGAATGTTAGCTCTGGATTTTGGAGCACTGACACCAGAGATAAGTAAATACACAGAGGACACAGCTTACGTGTTCCAAGGGCATATGGACTTTCCTTCTGAACATGTAGGATAGTTTACACCTCCAATTTTTCCAAGTAAATATACCATGACAGCAAGTCATGGAGGGTGAATGCTTTGGTGTTTGTTTTTTAGTATTGAGTGAAGATTTTGGGGAAGAGACTTAATAGTCGGTTTTCACCTGGCCTTCAGTGAGACAGACCTTCTATGATTTGTTGTTTCTGTGTGCCTCTTTTTTACTGTTTAATGAGCAAGGATGATGATTTAGCAGCTAGAGGATGTTCTCTAGGCCAGGAGCAGATAGCAGGGCACGGACTCTGGATTTACTGGCTGGTCCTACAGCTGTGTTAGCACAAGACGGGTCAGCCCAGCTCAGTCTTCCACTCTGTCTGAAGAGATGCTTTAGACCATTCTTTTTCTACTCATTTTAACACTGTTTACTGAACGAGCAGTTTTGTGTTGTATGCGTTCCTGAATGTATCAAGATAAAAAGAGATACCTGTACTTAATTGGCTTACACTTGAAAGCCGGTAGTTTGAACATGAGCAATTACAGCGGTGGAATCCATGTGAAAAGCTGGTAGTTTAGTCACAGCTCTGCAGAGACTAGACCCGGTACACACCCATGTCGAGCCCTTTACCTTCTTTGCCACCATGACGAAAGCAATGAAGTCTTTCCAATCATTTCAGCATGTAGTGTAGTGTGTGTGTGTGTGTGTGTGTGTGTTTTCCTACATCTGGAATCACTTCCTTAAAGTTTGAGGGTTCTGCTTTATGTTTAGGCCCAGTTTCTGTCTACTTCTCATTGTCTACTTCCCCACTTTCTCCTTTGACCCTTCTATCATTCCTCCCAGCACCAGCTAATTCTGTCCCGACCCTCACCTTGCACACTCCACTCAGCCCGAGTGAAGAAGTGGCGCCATCCTCCCTCAGAAATATGTCCTCATCTGTGGAGCACCGCAGACAACCCCACACTTCTCTCTCTCTGGGGATCAGGAGCAGAACTAGTTGCTCAGCAAATCAAGTTTTCTTTATGAAACTAGTATAAAATATTAAGACATTTGTTATTATAATGGTTTATGCAAAATTAAATAAAGAAATGCTGTTTGGTCCCTCCTGAGATAACCCATTGAACTTCACACGGTACACAGGGACTCAGTTGAGGTCCAGTGGTTCCTAATTGGGTAACTGAGCAAACAGGAAGTGGCAGGTGTCCTGGCAGGCAGTTTCTTGTCCTTCATTCATCCCTTTTTTCCTTGGCTCCTTCTTCTTATCCTTTTGTCCCTCCTCTGTTTCCAGCCCTGGAATGTCCAGCTTCTCCTCACTCCTGAGCCAGGTAATCCCGTCTATCCTGCCACAACTTAGAAACTCAAAACTGCATGGCTCACATTTTTATTTTTTGGGTCAATGTGGAATATGAAGAGCAAAACTTCACATTTCCTAGGGAACAATGGTGCTTTGAATGCTTGTGTCATGGATGGGGATGGAAGATCTGTGTTTGGAGGGCTCGGGAGGGAGGTGCAAACGGCAAAACGGAGAGCTTAGGCCATTAGAAGGGTGAGGGTGAGGCAAAGGTACAAAGATCTGTAAAGTTAAGCGAATTATTTGCCTTCTAGAAGTGCAGTAACCTAAACAAACCAAACTAGCCAGGAACAGGAAACATTGCCAACAAAGAAGAGATGTTAAAAATAATAGTAATTCACTTTTTATGTAAATCATTTTGATTTTTCCCAGATATTATGATGGATACATACTTCTAAATTATCTTTTTCTGACAACTATACCAATGATTGATAGTATTGGTCTTTTCATTGAAATTTTGTCAACACAGTCTGAGGAATAAAAGTTGCTTGTCATTGTTTTACTGTGCATTTTCCTAGTTACTAGTGAGGGTGACCAGCTTCCAAATGGTGACTGGATATTCCTGTTTCATCTTCTGTAAACTGTATATTCATATTTTGGTTTTTCCCATTGAGTTTTTGTCTTTAAAAGCAGAATTTTTTGATCCTTTAAAATACATCCTGTATGCTTGTCCTTTATTATACAGTCAGCTTGCAGTTTTTAGAAGGCAAACATTTACCCAGCCTGTTTGCTTGCTTTTACTATATGTAGTCACACAAATATTTTATTTTAAGGCAGACATATATCTGTCTCATTTCTGAGAATTTTCACTGAGTGTTACACGATATTACCTCCAGTTTAATATTTCAAAATTATTATATTTCTCACTTCTAAATTTAGCACTATATGGATTTTTAAAAATCAATCCTCAGATCTTCAACTGAGATTCATTTTTACACTGAGTATTTTGAGTAGAGATAACATTGTATTTCTCCCTAGGTGAAAATCATAACTTCATGTCTTCCTCCAGACTTCCTCTTTTTAAAATAAAATGTAGAATAGTTAAGGAAGACATAGTTGAGTGGAACTATCTAAAGGAACAGGAAAATGGCTTTTGAATGAAGGGGATATAGCACGGGGTGTTTTACGTGTGGGAGTTACAGCAGAGAGAGGGAGGTCCTGGCTCTGAGCAGTAGAAGAGGCAGTAGTTAGGCGAGACTTGCTTGGTTCTCTAGTAAACTTGGTTCTTTACATGAGCTAGGCCGCTATATCCTCCTACTGTTCAGTGCAAACTCAGGAAAAGTCAATCCTTGGTTCCTGATCTTCAACAGAGGGAGTGTGAGATTAAGAGACCCTTCTTCGGCCAGAGACCAATCCCGGGCAGGCTGGGTCTGTGCACATATGTGCTGGACATCCCCCGGTGGCAAATAACAGGAAACAGGTTTTCTGCTGCCGTGGCTTGCGGTGGGCAGCGGTATTTGCAAGCTCCTTGTGGGCCTCTGGTTTTTACTACACTGGGCCTTAGGCTGTTCCTTTTCATGAATCAGAAGAAAAAAATCCAAATGCATATATTAAACAAATTCGTTCCATTTGATTTCTCGGTCACAAGCAAGAATACTATCACTATCATCTAATTTAAGAGCTGTGTCTATTAGGGGTGATTCTAACATTGTGAAGACGTGTTTGGCTAGGATTGCTGACAGGAGGAATGAGTAGATAAAGATCACAGAGTGAGCAAAACAAATCATATCATATACATAAAACTAACAACTGCATCCACAGGACCACTGTTTACCTTTTCAATAGCATTTAGAAAATCTTTGGGAAGTAAATGTTTCCTAAATCTTAGAAATATTTTTGTTGTTTCTTCTAAAAACTGCAGGCTGACTACAAAATATTTCAGAATGGAACTTGTTTTTTGATGAATTGCTAAAATTTAATGTATTTCTTATGTTTTAGTGCATTGAATTTAAGTTATGGGAAATTACCCAGAATAAATTTTATTTACGAAATCATTTTTAAAGCATGTTGCTTGATATATTTAGAAACTTTCAGCTAATAGGATTACAGCTTCAATAAAACCTCTTTTAAACAGATGTATCACCACTGATAAGCATTATCCCCAAATTGGTTCAAATCTGAAATCCCAAGTCTAATTCAGCAGAAGTTTTTATTTGAGGACTGTCAAGGATGGTCTTGAACTATCAAATTGTCTTCATTTGGTCTAGCAGGAGTCCAGTTTAACATCATGAATGACCTTGCACACCCACCTTTTCATGGAAATATGGTCATGTGTTAGGGGTAGAGGAAAAGCCTGTGGCAGAATGAGTTAGGAGCAAAGAAAAGCAGCTTGGCATTTGCAAACTTGGAATGTTGGAGAAGGAAAGTGAGTTTTGCATGCATCTTCACTGACCTTCTTACTATACACTTCGGCAAACAGGAGCACAAGAAAAATAAATAAGATACCTGGCAAAGTACCGCTAATTTGATCAGCCCTGAGACAGGCCCCAGGCCCTAACCTCTAGCACTTAGGATTCTTTCCTGAGGGTTATCTACCTGTTTAGAAGTAACATATTATAATATTTAAATTTAAGTAAATCTTTATCACTCATACTCCTGAACTTGTACAATATTTTGGGGTTAGGGGTAAGTTTCTAGACACAAGTAGTATGGCACAAATGTAGTGGTAACTATTATTTACTAATGGTAAAAGACATTTACAAGTCAGATAATCTCTTTTCTCATTGGTGAAAATAGGGCTTATCATTATTCTATCTTCCCCAAAACCCATTGCGGGCTCATTTGAGGTAATCGCTCTAAATGACCTACACTGGACCGAACATGTGAGATCCTGAGTAAGTAAGCATTACTGATTATTTTCAACTTTTCTATTGAGTATGAGTTTGACTTCCCATCTGTTGTTTCCAACTATATTCTCTGTTCAACTATATTCTCTTTACCCCATATATGGCTCCCTGATATATAGCCTAATCGAGTCTGGAAATTAACACATACCTAATTACCTGAATCCCTTTACTTATGGGTCAACAGGAAGCATCTGGGGATGTTCCTTTGAGAATGCTAATTAAATATAAATTGTTTTAAATAGGCTAGGAAAATATATGTTAGGCCTACTTTAATATTGAATGAAAATTTTTAATTTTTCTGTTAATAAAAGATGACATCACTTGAATATATTTAGACATGAAATAAATTTATGGGATGTATGTATTCCACACTCAGATTCTGAAACACACTGTATATGTGTAATAAATTGTATGTGTTTGAAATTCCTTGATTTAGCATATATGTTAAGGCATTTTGCCTAATTTCATTTTTCTAAATATTTAATTTTTAAATTTTAATTAGTTATGATTCCCTTATGTATTATTTACTTGTGCATTTATGGGATTATCAGAGTGTATATCTGAAATTTATACCCTGACAGTTTGATTCAAAAACATGTTTTGTTCCATGCACACTATGGTAAATGCTAGAGATCAAAAGTCTTGCAGACTTCATAATCTTTATGTATTGCATTAAAAAGCAAATGCTTGTGTGTTTCAGACATTTAACAGGCATAGCATAGGGAAAAGATAATAACTGAAAATCTGAATGCTTTTTGATTCTGTGTCTTATATACAGTAAAATTCACCTGATTCCTTCACTAATTTTTATTTTTTCTCTGCATGAAACTCAAAATAGATAGCCCAGAAAGAGCATAAAAATGTGGACTCCACAGTCAGAAATATCTGGGTGGAATGAATGCTTTTTTACTAATTACATGGGTAAAATGCACAAATTACCTAATGTCTTCAATACTCATAACTGATATGAAAATACACAACGGCCTGCTATGAAGATAAATTAAATAATGCATGCAAACTTTTAATACAGTAACTGGCACATGATAGGAACTTAGTAAGCATTAATACACTACACATATGAAATATCAACATAGATATCTATCACAAATTAAACATAAAACATGAATTTTACATCCTAATTTTTGTAACTTTTTATACTCGTAATCCTTCATGAAAAGACTACCAACTAGGATAGAAAGAAGAACTTTTTGAATTACCACCTGGAAAACTACAATACATTCTTGACAATCTTTTCTTCCATGAGTAATATAAGCTCATGGAAATCATTATAGGCAACTGGACAGCACAAGACAGAAAAAGTGACCTCTTAAACTTACATTCTTAATATTCCAACTCCGAAAATATTCTCTTATTTCTAAGAATACAATCAACTGCTGTTATTGTCTTTTAAATGTGGTTCTTAGCTTTATAAAATATTTTACAAATTCTCTTCTGGTCAGTAATAAAAGGAGCTCTGTCTGTTTGTGTCAGATTGAAGTCAAAAAAGGCTTTTTGTCAGTAACATAAATAGAATGTCATTACAGTGTACAATAGGCAATGCAGTATTTAAGGAAGACGATACAAGGCTGAGAAACGCTACTGAGTTAAGAATGTTAATATCATCTTGTCTAATAACAGCTGCTCAAAACCTCATTTCAAAATTTGTACATTCTGATGGTGGTGACCAGCTAAAGAATTACCTGAATAATGTATCACTACAACCAGATAAAGTTTTCTTTATTCAACCATTTCTTTTGTAACTTCACTAACACAATATTATGCTTGAGAGAAAAACAGTTCTATTGTTTTTTAAAGTTATTCCTTACTTCATAATTTGAAATGAGTTGAATTATCTCACATGAAAAATGCATTTTCACTCTTCTCATTTGAAATATATGAGGATTTATGGGAGCATCTGAAAATTGAAAGAGCATTATTAGGACAATTCAACCATTAGAAAATCAAGAAAATAAATTCTTTCTTTTTTTCTTTTCTTCTTTCTTTCTTTCTACTTTTTCTTTTTTTCTGCCTCTCTCTCTTTTTACTTTCTTTCTATTTACTTTTTTTGTTGTTAAAAATTACCAGCTGTCATGAGAAGCCATTAAGCTATCAGTATACATTCCAATGAAAGAGAAAATGAAGTTGCTAATTTAGCTAGTGTGACAGTCTGTCAGCACACTAATATCTTTAAGGTGACTCACAATTATACAAACAGTTCTAAACATGATAGTTTAAAATTATAAAAACAAAATTTGTAATTTTCAAAGGTAAGTCAGAATACGCTCTACTTTGGTCTCAACCTGCAAAAGAAAATGGTAGCTAACTTTGGCCCCTGTAATGGTTTGTGTCTGGCTGTCCTCCCAAAGCCTCATTCAGTTATGGGTGGACTTCTAAAGTTTTTGATCCATCTGTAGTCCAATGCTGGGATTATGGGTGTGAGTGCTGCCCCTGCCCTGGGGCGGACAGTCTGCAAACAGTGTAAAAGAGGGAAAGAGCTGTGCACTTGACTGCTCCTCCCTTTTGCTCTTGTTGCTTTTGCTGTCTTTCTCTACCATGAACTGTTGCCCTCTGCCACTTGCCACTCTGCCTTGGAGCCAGCCAAATATGCAATGAAACCTCCAAAAACAGTGAGCTAAATATACCTCTCCTTCCTTAATTTTGGGCCTTGGGTATTTTGTCTCAGCAAGAGAGAACAGTAACCAAGACAGCCCTTGTGAAAATACTTCTCTGCTATCTCATCACTGCAGGCAACATAACTGATTCATAATCCATGGTCCCATAGACTTCAGTCTGAGATCCCTGATTGCTAATACAGAAATTACACTTCCCAGCTACACCCAGCAGCATTTGGACAAGGCAGAGGCAGATGTAGGTCCTTCTTCTAAGCCTCTGTGGTTTGAGGACAGCACCTTGGGGTTGCTGAGACCTTTCTAGAACTTTCTAGAGTCCATCCAGCTTCCTTTCTTCTTCCCAACACCAGGTGGACCAACACCATGGTCAGATGATCCCATCCCCTCTGCTGTCCATCTCACAAATATTTTCCCAGTAATTTCTGACAAGTTTAATCTCAACAGTAGGCCTACTTCTCACAGAACAAAAACTAATGTAACTAAAACATTTACTGTTTCTGGTAGAATTTTTTTTTTTAAGAAAAATTTGGTAATACATTTTTGATGCACCTTATAATATATAGTGTCTTAGATTGAGAAACAGTAACCATAATCCAAGTAGTTTGTTAAATATTTGTTGAATGGTTTTTAACAAAAGCAATGCTAACTTTTGATATTTTTGTGACACTAGCCCTTTACTTGTAACTCACTTTTGTTTGAAGTCAAATATTCTGCCTAGGATTTCTGCAAATTCCTTTGTACTTGTATTCAGATGGCAATATTTAACTCACACTCACTGCTCCCTCTGTATTCTTGATTTCATCCTTATCTCCTCTCGTATAATAAAAATTTCCCTTTTCTCCTTCTGAAATATATAACTCAACTACAGTGATCCCTCACCTCTCTTGGGAGTTACATTCCAGAGATCCCCTCGATAGGTGAAAATCCACAAAGTAGTGGCATTATATTTATTTTGTTATTTATATGTATTTTAAGGCTTTATAAACCCTTCCCACGAGCCAATAAATCTTTCCAATTCTCTTATTAACCTTTCCTTCACTCTTATAAACACCTCAAATACTCTTTAACACAAGGAGAGATGCTGAATGTATGGGCATAGAGTGGGAAATCTACAGTCACTGAGCCAATCAGCGCTCAGGATACAGAACACGGTGCTACAGTTGGTCACCTTCCACTCCACCAGTCAATAGTGTGCTGTGTACAATTTCATGTTGACAAAGTTGTGCACTCAGTAGTGGTGCACGGCATTTGCACTGTGTATGATACACAATTCATCCACTGATGAAATATGTACTTTACTTAATTTCAATTTAATATGCTTTTAATATGTTTAAATTAACATTTTTATATTTTTATATTATTCTAAATTTGGGGGCAAAATAATTAAAATTGTAAATATTATGTAAATACCTATATATAGCAAAATCCCGTGGTATAGTGAAAACTTCACGATACATAATTAGATATATTTTTTGAAAAAACCATGATACAGTGAAACTTTAATAAGTGAACCACAATATCATGAGGCACAACTGTAATTTTACATTTTCATTGAAAATACACACATACCCATATACCCACATTTGTAAGGCATTTGAATACACATAACAAAATTTGCAAAAGATTTAGGAAATCAGAGAAGGATCAAAAAATTTAAATTTACGTGTAGGTTAGATAAATCTATTCTGTTAAGTTTTTGCTAGTGTGATACCAGAAAATTTTCATTAATATTTATTGTTGTCAACCCTCTGTTCTGGTGCCCACACTTATCTGTTCATTCACAGTCTCTGGGTTGGCTATGATGTAGTTCATTTTATCTGGGCTCACCTGTGTGTACCTGTACTACAGAGTAGGATTTTCATCTGCAACTACTAAGAGAAGGGTTTTTGCTTAGAGGGTAGTAGAAACTCAAGAATCCAAAGTGAATGGTGTAAGTGCATGAAAAGCCTTATATTGTGTCTTATTTGCTAAAATTCATTTGGATAAAACAATTTGTAAGTCCAGACATAACAGAAATAAATAAAGTAGATAGTCATTCTCTACCTGCTTGAATGAAAGGTATTACAGTCATCTGGCCAAGTATACCTATGTATAATTCCATAACAGAAAGGAATGGTGATAAGAAAAGATTAACCCAACCTAGCAGAACATACAACTCCCTAAAGAAGTTACAAGGTATATTCCCAAAAAACAGAAGCTTGCTACTTAAAGGCAACTCTTCTTTGTTAATAATTTATTTTATTTTAAAAATAATAGAAGGGACAGATATCCATTTACAAAATAGCATAAGAACAATACAAGCACACAGCCTTACAGAGTGGTAAGAAATTATCAGTGGTTGTTGTATGACATATTGATATTTTCAAAGTGGTTTCTCAGGAGAACAAACAGAGACATGCAAGACTGACCAAGTAATTGATCACTAACTCTTCCTTTCAGTAAAGTGATAGAAGTCAGTAGTTCAATTATGTTAGCTATCCTGTATGTACATACATACATAATTTCCCTTCCTTTCCTTTCTCTTTTCACTCAACCTAGTTGTTCTTTACTTTTGTTCCTTTCATTTCACAATGACTGTCCTACCTCCTAATTTTTATTCACTCTTTTAGGTTCTTAGACTAGTTAGACAATAGGTTGCTTACATATGGAAATCCTGTTTATTTCACTTATGAGTATGTTCTATAATTGTGACCATTTATGTGTAAAAGCCTCAAGTTTATGTTTCTTTATAGCTGAGTAATATTCTAGAATATAGAAGTGCCTTAATTTTTTTATCCATTCTCAGTCAATGGACATTGGGTTGCTTCCACAATTTAGCAATTACAAATTGCGCTGCTATAAACATGGGTGCACATATATCACTGTGATATGATGATTTCAGATCTTCTGGGAAAATACCGAGAGGGGGAATGTCTGGGTTGAATGGGACCTCCAGACCGAGTTTGCTGAGGAATCTTCAAACTGATTTTCACAGTGGTTTCACCAGTCTGCATTCCCACCAGAAGTGGAGAAGAGTTCCTATTTCTTCACAGTCTCGCCAGCATTTGTTATTGGTTGATTTCTGAATGATAGCCATTCTTAGTGGGGTAAGATGAAATCTCAATGTTGTTTTGATTTGCATTTCTTGAATGACTAATGCTGTTGAACATTTTCTCATGTATTTATTTGCCATTTGTATTTCTTTATCTGAGAAGTCTGTGTTCATCTCAGATGCCCATATTGGATTGAGTCTGAATTGGGGGGGGTGGTAGATGTTTTTTAATTCTTTATATTGTCTAGATAGAAGACCTTTGTCTGAGGGACAGTCAGCTAAACTTTTCCCAGTTTGTGGGGTTTCTTTTACTCTTTTGGTGATTTCTTTAGATGTGCAGAAACTTTTCAGTAGGATGAGATCCCAGTTGTTGATTCTTTGAAGTATGTCCCATGTGGTTTGGTTTTTGTTCATGAATGTCTTAATGATTAAAATAAATATCTTGGGTGCTTTTATTCATAATGTGGCTATTTGAGCTGCAAACATAAGACCACCTTCTAGCCTATAAAACCAGAGAATATGAAAGGATAAAAGATGATAAAGGATGAGTGGAAAAAACCCCTCTTAGTATTTATATTTAAGTCAAAATTCAAAAATATGCTAAAATGGACAGTAAGCAAAATCAAAACTTGTACATATTAGGTAATCTAAAATTGCTTCTATAAGACATATTATAATTCTTCTAAGCATGAATAATAGCCATATTCAGCAAATGAAAATATCAAAAACAGAACTGACACAAGAAGCAATTAGGAGTTTGGGGGTTAAAATAGAATCAGAATGTAACAGTATTAAATAGCACATTCAGAGATAATATTGAAGAATTTTACCAGAACACAAGACACAGAGATTAAAAACAAAATGTCCCAGAAATAGAGGGTATGATTAGAAGGGCCAAGCTAGGTCTAAAATATATTCCATGAGAATATAGTAAAGACAGGAGCAGAATATTTTTGAAGAAAGAATGGGTAAGATTATTTTTATGGAATTAAAGATATGCAACTTCAGACTATAAGTAATAATTAAAGGTACAAAGCAATATATACATGATAAAGAGATAGATATTAATAGTTAAATGCTTTGGGAACTGAAATATCAGATTAATAATGAGGAGGAAAATACAGAACAACAACAAAAAACAGAATATCACTAGAAGAAGTATCACCCTGGATTGTGACAACCAGTTAATATATCACCCAAAAACCTAGGAAAATAAAAGTGTTTTCAGATATACGAAGATCAGAAGCTTGCAGTAAGTATTTTGGTAGAAATCTGTTGCCCAATGACAATTTCATATCATTTAACAATTTACAAGCAATTTAACATTTGCTATTTTATTCAAATCTTCAACAATGGGAACTGGCATTATTTATATATCTTTCAACACATACTATAATCAAAGTTTCAGGGATAAGTAACATGCCCCAAATCTTAGCAATAGTACTAACATACTAACTGAGGGTTTCTGAATTCAACTTTCACCCTGTTTTTAAACGTATTAATAATAAATTATACAGTTATGGAAGATTTGGCCTCCCAGATAAAAGCACTAACTATGGATAGTGATTCAAACGAGATTTGGTTGCTAAGAACAAGTTCTGGAAATATAAGTGGATATCCATCACAGTGTTCCCCAGGTTGACGTTTTCCTAACAGGATTATCTAGAGAACACTAAAGCAATCATTGATTTGATGAGGATTATTTTCCAAAGACTTAGCATGGCCATGTGTTTGTGTGTGTATATGTAGAATAGAATTACTTATTTTCCTTTATTTTGTGAACTGCCTTGGGTCCATTATCAACCAACCAATGCAATAATGGCGATAGAGTCTCTGATTTGCCTTCCCCGTATAGTAGAGGCATCATCCAGGCCACAACTTCCCTCAGGCTAAGTTCCACATCACTCAAGAGTTCAAAACAAATTCACTTTATCATTTAAAACAAATAAAATTAGAAATCAGAGAAGTTTTCCTCTGCTTATGAACCAAATATTTCTAAGTCTTTTAAAAACAGATTTTTGCATAAACTCATACTTCATTTCTCTTCTAGGTATTTATTTCTGGATAACAGGAAAGTCCAAATAATTATACTTGGCCCTAGGTTTTAAAATAATCAATTAGTCTGACCTCATCCTATGCATGTGGGATGTGGTTAGTTGATGCAATCATTGTTCTTTTAAAATATTATAAATCCATTTCCCCAAATCACAAGAGAATTAATGGCTGGATTTTGGGGGTGTGGTGTGAATTAGTCAGTAATATTTTTGGCTCTGATTGCACCTCTGAGAGAAGTGTGTGAAAAGACTGAACTGTTCCTGTAGCTGGTACGTGTTACACAGATTGCATCATCATGGAGAGGAAGACGAATTATTTCCAGTGCCCTCACTCAAAGTTAAGTGTGTGCTAAAACATACCTGCTAGATTTTAATAGGGCTGGTGTTTACAAAGCTCTCTGTGGCTATGTGTCCATGTCTGTAAAAAGACTATAAAATTTTTTTTAATTTTATTTTAAAAGTAAAAGCACAAAAACATATTAACAAACAGATACAAAGTAGCACAAGAAATAGTACAATCAAAACTGATTTACAGACAATGTGATGTGGACTCAACAATGGTTGTTGCTTTACCTATTGATATCTTTGAAGTGTATATTCATGAACACATATACAGACATGCAAAATTGGTCAAACAATTAATCATCTCAACAACAGGAAAAAAAAAAAAAAAAGAAACCAGAAAGCATTAACAAAGAGTCACAAAGTAGTACAATAACAGTAAGATCAGAATTGAATTATAGACAAAGCATCAGAAAACCAACAGTTGTTGCTGTTTTGCATATTGATATCTTCAAAGTGTGTGCTCAGGATAACACACACAGACATACAAGATTGATTGAATAACCTGTCATCAACTATTCCTTAGCATTGACTACAAAATTTATTCAAGTTGGTAGACTAACTGGCAAAAGGAAAGGAATAAGACTGTGACCTCAACATGGCTTATTTCAGGGGCAATTTCCAACTGATGAGAACGGAATGTGTGAATTCTAATCTTCAATGCACATTTTAGAAGCAGAATAAATATAACTGATATCGTGTAACTACAGGTCAAGACAATGGAAGCAGGGATTCCTACATTGAGAGTACAGAGGCTGATTAGAATCCAGCAGTGTGCACAGTTACAGCCAAACAGCTCTCTTAAATGTCCAGTTAGTAGCAAAGTGCCTAGATAGTCAGGGAGACAGTGGGAGCGGGAAGAATATTAAAATTGATTTGACAATACTGGAGAAAGCTGCCTTGCCCATTGCAGAGGTCTCTTTTGTGTTCACTGCAGTGTGACTCATGGAAAGACCCCAAGATGAAATAATTAAAGCAATAAAAGCAATGGCTAACAGCAATGACCTTTCCTACATGCTGGGCATATAGTTTATCTATAGATACTCAGAAGGCTAAATTTAAACCCTTTTACACAGATACCTTTTTACCTAACCATGAATCACCTTCTGAGTCTAGTCTTTTCCTCCTACTGTATATCCATTTTTCTCTACTTCTATGAAAATCCATTTTTCTTACACTTTGTGATTTGTTATCTTGTTATTCATCTCTATGACCTAAAGCACATCTTTATTCTATCACATAACACATTTTTCTTCTAAGTTTAAATAAGTCAAATAAATCAAACCTGCCTGATTCATTCAATCTAGGCTTCGATCCGGCAACATGACATCATTTGATGTGTTTAACATTAGATGATTTGATCTGAATACATAATCCTTAACTTGCGGTGACTTTTAAATAATATTATCTTTGTAAATATGTGTGGTTTATTTGCCCTGCCAAATACACCCTTGTGTACTTTATTTAACTCATTAATAGTTTCAGTATTATTACTTAAAATGGTTACTACCCACCTTACAATTTTAAAGCCAGAACTTCTCAGAAAGATGCACATCACCTACATCAGTGTTCAGTGTTCATAATCAACCTCTGCAGCTTCACCTATCTCTAGTTTTTTTTTTTATTTTAAAGACAAAAGAATGGAGACATATGAACCAGAAAAGCCATAAACAATACAGAAAATACAAAGTTATACAGAATACAGTAGGGAATTAGAACTGGATGCTGCATTACCTAGTCATCTTCACATTAGTCAATACAAAAACATTAAAGGAAATACCAAACTATAGATAAGACAGTAGGGAATTTGCACTGGATGCTGTATAATATAAAGTTATCTTCATTTCTGCTAATACAAAAACGACTGAGGAAATACAGAATTATAGAGAACATAGAAGGGAATTAGCTCTGGATGCTGTCCTACATAATGATACCTTCGTCTTTGTTACTCAGGTTACACAGATGATGGCCCTTTTGATCAGTTCGTTTTTTCTCCTCCCTCATCTCTGTTGCCCTACCACTCAATCAGTTATCTTCCCTGTGATAATAACTGTACTCCTGGGTTTATCTATATCCTTGGACTCTCACCTTGGGAAGAGATATAGCTGCCTCAGACTATACTATAACATACAGGGGTG